>VXAZ01001300.1:1465510-1714599 GCA_013399875.1 Gymnorhina tibicen | reverse complement strand
CCCACCCCATCCCACCCCATCCCATCCCATCCCATCCCATCCCATCCCATCCCATCCCTTCCCATCCTGTCCCGTCCCCTCCCAGCCGGGCGGGCTATCGGAGCGCAGCCCTGCGCTGACTCCTGCCGGCCACCCCCGCCTTCAGCTCCAGGGTTTGCTTGTGCTGCATCTCTTTTGCCCGGTTCTAAACCCTGGAAAGCATCAGGTGTGCAGATAGGATACTGGGGAGGGGGAGCCGGGGGGTGCTTCTTTGGCTTGTTTCTTTTTTTCCTTTTTTTTTCCGGTTCTTCTCCCCCCTGCCTGCTCTGCGCTCACAGACACATGTCCATGTCCATGGCATCCACGTGGCAGCTTCAGCCCCGCAGAGCTGCTACAGAAAGGAAAGGGCAGCAGCCCTGTGAGCCTCTGCTTCTGTCACCCCCTGTGATCAGGACTGCTGCCACAACCCAGCACAAAGTCTAAAACAGAGAAGAAGCTGAAGTTTTTGGTTTGTGTGGGAGGTGGGAGGCTTCTTGTTTGTTTTGTTGGGTTTTTTTCTTAATTGAAAGTGCTGCATGTGAAGCCACCAAAAAATAATGGAAACCTTTGAAATCTTTGCAATATTATGGACATGAACTGAAGTCCGGGGAACACTCACAAGTTGTGCTGACATTACTTCGTGCACTGGTTTTCATCTGTTTACTGATGCTCTCTACTTTGTTGATGCCCTTTACACAGTGTGACTCTGAACAGAGAAAATCTCCAAGCACCTCAGGGGAAAACTCTGAAGACCGTAGAAGATTTCAAAAAGCTTTTTTTAAATCTCTCTTCCTCCCTCCCTCTCCCACCTTACCAAATGCTTTTTACGAGTCTATTAGCTTCATTAAAGAGTCAAAAGAAAATCCATCAGCACACTAAGTGTTTTCTCTCTAGTGATTCTGAGATTTTTATGGACTTGAAAGATGAACATTTAGGACACCCCAGATAGTGATAAGAGTGTATAGATTTAAGACTCTATATTTTTAACTTCATGAGTTAGAAAGATTTATCTATTAATTAGTTGATATCTATTAATTGGTCCTGAAAAACACAGTAATTTATGCTCTTTTCCAAATCATCTTTAGTTTTAGCAAAGTTTATAGTAGCTACTATGGCACTTTCTGGGACAGAAATGTCTTTAGTGCTGAGGATTGTTGTGTCTCAGGAACGCTGCCTCAAGCTACGTGCACAGAACCAGTGAGCACTCTCCAAGGAGCCTGGTAGCTTTTGGCACTAAAACCTCCCAACTTCCAAAGATTAACTCTTCTCCAAAGGTGACTGTGCCACCAGTGAAGGGCATCTGTGATTAAACCACTAAACACTGCTTGTCTGTGTGAGCTCTGTGTAGGAGACCAGGGCACATGGGAGATTTATGGATATTTCTCACTTCCCGTGTGCCAGTTGCCAGGAGCAAGAAGGGTTCAAGAGAAAATGCCCTGGCCTTTGCCAGGCAAATGTGGGATGGGTTCTGCCAATGCCGAGCAGCTGTTTCCAGACAACACAAGAAAGAGCTGTGCTCAGCTCTTCCACTTTTTGAATCAATGGATTATACAGAGGTGTGATCTGGTTCACAATGTGGTTCTAGTGCAAAATCGAAATAATTATTTGACCCAGTGTTCACCAGGAAAATTGTTAGTCCGTGTCTAGGAGAAGGCATTGAGGACACCTGTTTTATCAGCTCTTCCATGTTTGATAATTTGGATAGTTATTTGTTGGTGCAATTGTTTCCAGTTTCCATATGAAGTGCATGGCATAGAGCTGGGAACATGGGCTTTTGGCTAAGCTGACAGCACTAACACATTTTCCTTCTCTGAACTCACATAATTGCAGCCTGTGACATTTGCAATCCCTTGGTAAATAATCTGGCATGCTTTGCGACTTCCTCTTTAAGGAGTACTCAGCTATACTGAAGTATAAATGTAATATCTTCCATTCACATAACATCTGTCATCAAAGAAAATCCTGTAATGGTTGAGAGGTTTTACTGGGAGCACAGATTTCTAGACATTTATGCCCTGTATGGGCAATTTCACGTACATGGATATGCAGACACCTTTTAGGCTGCATTAACAGCACAAAGAGGGGCTTTGCAGGAGAGACGAAACACAAGTTAAGTGACAGGAATCGTTTTGGCAGCCCAGCATCCTGCTATTGCCTGAAGTGGATTTCATGTGGTTAATCCATGGTAAGAATATTCATTTAAATGGTACTTTGAGGATTTGAATGACAGCAAAGGATCTTAATCACTTATTTATCACTGGGAGACAAATCCCCTGCTTGCACCTTTCCGACTCCAGAGGGGACACTGCAGCTCAGCCCACCAGCTCCAGCAGGGCAGCCAGCACTGCTTTCTGCAGCCCTGCACAGCCATACAGGCTGGTGGTCAGCCACTGACCTCTGCAAAACCTGTTTATCTTACCATTTCTGCCACAAATTACTGCTTGAAGGGTTGCATCAGAACAAATCCTCAGATGACATTAGCTTTATGTCTATTTAAAGACTGAAACAGGACTAAACTTGTAGTGTCATGTACCACGGACAAGGGCCAAGGTCATTTCAGAGGGAGCTGCTCTGAACATAGACATAATTCTAATCTCAATTAACACTTATAGTGCATCTCCTAATGATTAAAGCCCTGAAGTTTTATCACAATCACAAGTATTGCAAGGAAAAAAATAATATCATTAAGCTCTTTGCTGTGACAAGTGGCTACAATCTTACCAGGAGAGATTTTTAATCTTCTACCTGCAGCAGTAATCAGAGAGAAATTTCAATTTTTAAGATGAGCTTTCACCTCACTGGAAATGAATTTCAAAGCAGCTTTGCAAGTTCCACTGTTTTCCCTTGGTCCCTAAGCAGAGAGCAATTACTGATTGAACTAATTTCTTAGGAAGACAGGTCAAGTTTCAGGTTAAACTGCATCTTGTAAGAAATGTAGTCTCACGCAAAAGAAGAGACAGAGAGGGGTTAGCAGCTTACAATTCACTTTCTTACAGGTACGTGTTCTAAACATGCAGCGTGTTCTAAACAAGTGTCAGCACTTGCTGATAAATCTGTGTGGTTGGTGTGTAACAAACTCCTTTTAGTTCCTTGCTGATTTAGAAAATATAAATGACACTCCAGTACGAGCACCCACTTTTCTTGGAATCACGGCTTCCTCAGGAGGCCTCCCAAAAACCTGATCAAAGCTTTTCCTGTACCACAGAAGCTGCAAGGGAGAAAAGTGCTTGCTAGGGCTGGGAAGGGGCAGTGCTGCTCCTGGGCGCTGCAGCCCTGGGACAGGGGCTCTGCAGGAGCTGCCCCCAGGGGAAACCACAGGCACTGGAGTCCCTTTGCTTTGTGAAGCCTCTGTGCACACACCTGAGGTCCTGCTCCATCTCCCTGCGTCCCACAGCCCCACTGCTCATTGTTCCATAGAAACCAGGAGCTTCACAGGCACAAACTTCAATTCGAACCTATGTTTTTTCACTAAGTGTATGAATGGGACCTTATGACTGCAAAATGTTTAGGTCTTGTCAGCTTTTAGTGCAGCACATTCGCTTCTTGATTTCTAAAGGCAATGACAGGAATTAATAAGAATCCCCTGACCAGTAGCACTATTGATACTGTTGGCAGCTGACAAAATAATCCATGTGACGTTCAGAGTCATAGCAAAGAGTGTAAAGACTTCAGTAGGGTTGTCCCCGGGCTGAAATGTGGAGGCCAAATACAAAGGCTGGGAAAAGGTTCCTTCTACAGGTATATGTGTGTGAGACCCATAGGCAAATCAGTCTTTAAAAACAGCTTTTGATTTCTTATTATCTTTTTTTTCAAAATACATTGTACTTATTCTCTAGGGCTGAGAACACATCCAACCAAGAGCATCCATTTTTTACGGCTGAAGGCACAAATTCCAGTGAAAAGGGATCACTGTGGCTTTGGAGAAACTGGTTCTCTCAAAGCTTTCTCACAGCTCTGGAAAATTGCATCTCTGTATTTTCATTTCTGATCCTCAAAACAGTCTGGTCTGAAAAACAGGGATTTTGGAAGACATCCTTCTTCCTGGATGTACTGTATTCTCTAAGTTTTCTTTCTCGATTAACCATAATCCAGCAATATTAGAAGATCTGCTTTGCTTATCTTTCTGCTGTGTTGCTCCTCTCAGAAGGATATAAAAAAAAATTGTCTGAAGAAGACAAGTTGCCTCACCTGCTGCCATTATCCTTCCAGAAGCCAATAACAGCATCAAGGCAAAGCACTTGAAATTCAGGTGGCTGAATGGAAGCAGAAAATCAGCAGCTGTGGACAAGCAGGAGCTCCCTGAGAGAGACACAGAGGGGCTACAGCCCCTCCACAGAAACAGCCACCCCTACCACCTCCCTCGGGGCCAGGAGGAAGGAATACAGCAGGGTTACCTCTGACAGCTGCCAAAAACATGCTGGGAAGGATTGTAAGATATTTATGTATCTGACGTCATGTTTCTTGTACTTGCTAGTCCCCAGCGTACGGAGTTATAGGCAAATATTATCAAAATATCAAACTGTCTACTAAAAGAGGAGGTTGAGTCAGGCTCCAACCCATATTTGGAACTATTAAATTATGGAGTAGCACTGATGCTATCTGCTGACATTTCATTCAGCAGAAAAACTTACTTAGGGAAAGAAGTAATGCTGCAAAAGAAACTGAGGTCAGCGTGACTAGAGACCTGCAAGAGGGAAGTGTGGGTGCAGTGTGGGGTGCCAGCTTCCCGTGGGTCAGGTGTTGATGGAAGGCACTAGTACCACAGATGTAGCTCTTGAGTCCATCTGACAAGGACAAATAACACCTGGAAAACCCAGCAAGGTGGGAACTGGGAGGCCCCGTCAGCCACACAAACTCTTCCAGCCACCTGCAGAGGGAACCTGGCGGCGTATTAATCTGCTGCAGAGTCAGATCCAGCCCACACAGAGCTGCTTTTTATAACCAGCTATAATCCAGGTCGCCCACTTCCTCCTAACAACCTCAGCTTTCTCTTTTTCTCTCTTTTCTCTTTTCACTTCCCTGCTCCAGACTGAAATGTGCTGTATTGCCACAGATTCCGTCTGGAATCAAAGCAGAGGCCGTTTCTGCCACGTGCACGTCGGAGCTCCACAAAGACAGGGAGATGAGGGAGCAAAACTGATATGACAACAAAGAGTAAGATCAAATCTAACAAGCCAGGGGGAACGGGAAGCAATCGGGGGTAGACACTTTAAAATGTTCTCTGCAGGTGTGAGTTAGACATGCTGCGTGTTTTGACTCCTGGGAGTTGGTACTACAAACATTTTGAATTATAGCCACTTTAAATGCCACAGGAACCTCTCAGCCTGGATCTGAAAATCCGTGAATTTAGGATGCACGCAGACTGAACTTTCAGAAGCATCTCTGTTCCTTAACTTTTAGAAATTAAATCTCCTAGGCAATGAAAGATTATTTTGGATCTATTGTTTCACAGAGAATGGGATACAGCTGGGCAGGGAGGCCAGAGGTTCCCTAAGCCCTCTGCAGTTTAAGGAAACTCAAAGCCCAGAGTTAATATTCCATTCTAGTTTAATGCTGTGCCATCGAGGGTCACAGCCACAGCTGCAATCTTTCATCCTCTCCACCGTGTGTGTTGTACCATAGCCCTGTGCTGAGTCCTTGCCACTGACAGGACAGGATTTTATCCCTGCTCTGCAGACCTTTGGCTCTGCTATGTGGTTGTACAGAACAGGTCCCCCACCGCCTCACGCAGAGCTGCCTTTACTGCAAAGTGCCAGTTTAAGGAGTTGGTGTTTCTGTGCTCCCGATAGAAATTGCTTTGCTGCCTACACTTGCACTACAAACCTGGTTATTGTAACTGTTACGACCTGTACACACAGCCAGTCTCAGTTACCCCCTAAGGAGAAAAATAATCACTATGACGGGTTGATTCATGCTGCTTTATAATCTAATTATAAGTAATTTTTTAAAAATAGTTATTTACTTCTAATACTGTTATTTCCCTTAAATCAGCATTTCGTGTAGTATCACATACCACAGATGTCAAACGTGAAGTTGAATGTTATGTTCAGCTATAGAAATGGCAGCCTAAAAAAATCAAGTTCCTAAATAGACCAGGAATTGTGTACATGCTTATGGCAAAGACATCCAAGCAAGTTAGACACAGCATGCTTACAGTGATACAAGAGATCCATTTACAGAAGTATGATTTCCTTTGACAACTTTTACAGAATTATTTCCTGCCTTGCAAGTGATAAAAGCACATCTGAGACCTCCAAAATATTTATGCTGTTTGCCATAAGGGAACAGATGAGCTGATTGGAAGCTCTCATGCTTTCAATTCCTAGCTGTAGTACTACTGTATTATTAAAGAGCTGTTTGAGGTCTTCTCTGTGCTTTTAAAAGAAAGACTATGAAGAGCCTTATTTATGATATGAAAGTTTTTATTTCAAGCATTCCAATATTTATTCAATGAAGCTGAAAGGTAAATACTGAGTAGTGTTCCATGGTTTTCTCAATTTAATGCAAGGTGGAAAACCAGACTGACTGAGGAAATGCAAACCTCATTACAATTAATATCCCTGACCCCTCTGTGCTGACCATCTTGCAATAAACCTGCTACTGACGCCAAAGTAAGCAGTGCTCAGTCTCTGTGTAGAATTGCACAAGCCAATTTTCCACTTACAATACTCTGTTGCTAATTTAATTCTTATCTAAGCTCACATAGTAGGATTATATGGATTATAACTGTGAGAAAAATGTAGTTTCAAACCTGTGGAAAGGGAGTGATGGCAGGAGTCTCAGTACTCCAGAGAACTAATGTTTGGTGTTACTTCAAGGGAAGAGCTGGCACAAGAATATTTTCTTTATTCAAATGGTTTCTCCCATCCTCTGTCAAAAGACTGATTTGGTTCAAATTCAGGTGTTTCTCACCATCAGAAGTAACAGCAGAGCTGCTGAGAGGTTGCTGCTGTTAGACAGACCTTGCTGCAGCTTTCCCTTCCCTGTCAGTCTGGGTAGGCGTGGATAAAGGATACACATCCCTCTGGTTTCTCAAGCCAGGCAGAGGCTTGACCTCCTCAGCAGACCCTGCTCACAACCACCCTGCCCTGTATTTGTGGAGAGGTGCAAGAAGAGTTTTTGCTCCCTACTTACACAGTTACTATTTTAAACCTTCCCACAAATCCCCAGGAAGGTTTTCATTATCCCAGCTCGCTCATGCACCAGCAGCCCGTGCCAGAGCCGCATCATGTATCCCGCAACATGCCATCCGATGTTCCCATGCTTCCTAGGAAAGAGTCAGTACATTCAGGAGCAGGTTCGACAACTTTCAAGTTCACCTGAAAAAAAATTTTTATTCACTTTTGTACCTTGTCCTCATTAGCCTTTCCTCGTCCTCCCTGCCAGAGCTGCCTCTCTATTCCATGGATGAATTGCCACAGCATTTCCGGATTTTCAGACTCGCCACCCCTTCCCTTCCCTGGTAATTATCACACCAATGTCAAACTCAGACTTCAGTTTTCTACATTTCCAGCTGGCTCCTAACCAGCTCCTTGCCACCTCATCTATCTCTGACCTCCCACAAGCCCTGCAAGCCCTGCTCCCCTTCTTCCAGTGCTGCCCCTGTTGAGACTCACATTGATCACTTGTAGATCTCCCTCACCACAGCACCAGTCTGATCCTAGGTAGCTCCTCTTGTCACCTGATAATTATGACTTCATGAAAAAAACTGAATCTTTATGTTCCACATATTTAATTGCTGACTAATGGTCCATAAAACTTATTATAAATATTTTAAATCAATCATTTTTCCTATTATATATACACACACCATTGTACTCAGTTAATTCTAAAAAGAAGGATGTAGGAAGAGATTATCTGCATGAGGGAGAACACAATATAAAGTGACATAGAATTTATAATGGCAATGAGAGAGATGGGGAGAGGTGACATCTTACTGGATGGGCAGATGAAGCTGGAAAAGGAACAGCCATTCTGGGCACACAGGCCCTCAACATACATTGAGTTTAACTTGATGAGGTTAATCTGCCAAATCCCCTGAAAGGAAAGGTCAGGGAGAGGGAGGATGGGAAAACTGAGTAAAGAGAGAACTGCAAATATGTTCCTGCACTGTTTCTGCATGTGGACTATTTATGGAGCTACATGAAACATTGCTGAATGTAAATGGATCCTCCAACAGGATCTATTAAAAGAATTTTATTTTGAATTCTGGCTCTTAGGAAAATGGTCGGAGCGTTGCGTTTCCAAGCAGACATTCAGCCTGTGGATAGGCAAGTTCCCCAGAAGTGCTGGTCCTTCCCAAGGCTCCCCAAAGAGCTGTTGGGGCCACCAGCACTGCACTGCACCCCAAGGAGGAGCTGTGGGATTTCACAGATCCCAGTGAAACCAGCCAGCCAGCTTTAGGACACATCTAGTGCACCCACTGCATGGCAAGCACTAACTGCTCTGATCCCGAAATCCCTTGAACACTTACAGACCTGTAAATCATGATATTTTTCAGCCAAGGGCTTATAATCAACCTGCTGAGTGGTTCAAAACCAGCTGGGGTCAGCAGAAGAAACCCTTCTGGCCACAGCTCAGTTGAATTACATCTCTTTCAAGTCAAATCAGGAAAGTAAAACACTACCCCCTGCTTTGCTTTATACAGCTGGGGTTTCTTTTCCTGCTGAGAATCAGAAGGGTGAAAATCTTTCATCTCAAGGGCAGGGTTAGGTTCAGGACAGATGTGTTGGTGCCATTCTGCCTGGCCATGACTCAGCACATTGCAAATACCTTTCACCTACGCACATGTAAATAAATAAGCATTGCAGGCATTTTCCTTCTGCAAAGACATATTAGTGAATTGGAAAGAGGCATTAAAATGGAAATCACAAATAGGTTTAACCTTTACGCTTCTGTTGATGTGTATTTTAACCATTGTTTAGTGTCCTATAAAAAGCTGTGAGACCAATGGATGCACTTTCAGATTTTCTCTTTTTAAATTACACAACCTCAACTATACTTTGGTGCTCATAATCCTACATTTCTCTCTGATATTAACACCATAAAATCCCAGCTGACACAGTGAGAAGTATGAGGGAAAAGTTGTCTTAACAGGAGAAGAAATTAAAAAAAAGCTTGGATTAAAACACTATCTGTAAATTATTATGGTGGAAGGAGGCTCAGAAAACTCAGGAAAAAACAGAAGAAAAACCATCTTTAAAGTCAGTGAGCAAAATCTGAAACTACTGTTTATTACCAGAGCCCCACTCTTCCTCTGCCTGCTCTCAGCTCCCCCTCTCCACTGTATTTCTCCAAGAGCATTCACTCTTCTGAGAAGGAACAGCTGTATTTGGGTCTTATCTGTATTGCAGCTATGCCTGGAGGGCTGGCAGAGGCACCATGCCAGGGAAGAAGTCTCCTGGCCTGAGCTCTCGAGAGGATAAACATGATGGAGGTGGATGGCAACCAAAATGGAATCAGTAAGTGAAAGACTTTCCTGTTTTATGCTTCCTAGCAGGCCCATTCAGCACTTTCCTATTTCAGCTGCTTCTCAAGCCCATAATAAATGAAGTTTTAGTGAACTGAAAGCCTTTTATTTTGAGATGTTCTTCTTTCTTTTACACTATGTTGTCTGGGCTTTTGGCTAAGGTACAGTTTAGGTAAAACAGATAAAATATTAATCTTTTACAGCAGCATTTTTTCCCCTTCTGACCCTTCTCTTTTCCTACAGCTGTCTGTGCCTGCCATATAAATGCTCTCATCTCTTTCCTAGTGATCCAAGACCACCCCTTCTCACAACTGGGCAGAACATTCTTAGCTGTAATTAATTTTACTCAACATCATGCAAAAACATACATGCTATTTCACTGTTCCTACAGAATATATCTCGCAGAGATGAGCATTCCTCCAGACTACACCAACCACCACAGCTCCAATTCCAGCTTTTTTAAGAACGTGCTGCTGCAGCAGCAGAGAACCAGAACTGCTGGACCTAAGAGTCTTGCCAAAGCCAAGAGAGAGCCCAACAACCAGCACAAACTTACTCTGAGTGTCCCAGAGAGTGGTGAAGGGCAAAGTCCCAACATAATGGGAGTAGCAGGACTTCTGGTGGATACAAGAAATCCCATAGCATGCTCCTGACCATCTACGGCACTCTGCTTGATGCACAGATGCGACCATGCACCTGCTCTGCCTCAGGCTTCCTGTTTCACAAATGGTTTCCATGCTGAGCCAGTGGTCAAGCTGGGGGTTTGTGTCAGACCCTCACCAAACAGCACATGAGGGTGATCTCCAGCCCCTGGGAAGAGCTTTTGCTTGTAACTCCACGGCAAAAGGCTGGGAAGGAGATTTCA
Source organism: Gymnorhina tibicen (assembly GCA_013399875.1). Taxonomy (NCBI): domain Eukaryota; kingdom Metazoa; phylum Chordata; class Aves; order Passeriformes; family Artamidae; genus Gymnorhina; species Gymnorhina tibicen. The sequence continues at coordinate 1,704,247 of VXAZ01001300.1, read as the reverse complement.
GTGGTTTCCATGAGCTGTGCTGAACATCACTCTGCCTCACAGTTTGCAGTACAAAGATCACCTCCACATTCTGGGACTTTTTGGAAGCTCTGGCAAACTTGCCCCAATGCTGGGACAGATAACCTTCACATCACCTGAAGAGTCACTCTGTAGCATGTGATTTATAACTTATCAGTATCCGCAGACAGGAAGCACAGTACAGCAAACTCTGAGATAAGCTTCTCCAGCCCATCTACTTCTCTGCTGCAATCATTGCCTGGATTTATCATCGTGAGTTAAAGGATGGGTAGCTTGGTGACCTTTTCAACCTTGTCTCCTTGGCTAAGGTTGCCAATCATAAGGCATGCACTAACCAGAGCTCTAAGTCACACAAATCCAAAAAATCAATTTCTAGTTATAAATCTGAAATTTGATTGTGCCTCAATTCCAGGTGAAAGGGGCATAGAAATGCACTTCTGAAAATATGACACAAAGAGTACAGATTCCTTGGGAAGTCCTGTTCTGTGCAACAAAGGGACACCACCTCCTCAGTGCCATCCTATCTCACAGGGCACTAAAAGACCTTTCCATTTCATGGGATCTGTCCAGTGAGTTGATCATTAATGTCCAGCATAAAGACATGCCAACAGCATTCCATGAAAGCTTCTCCATGAAACTAACCTTTCTACTCATCTAGGCTCTCCTTTTATGGTCAGAGGTTTGAGAGTGACTTTGCAACAACATTTATAATAACACAAATAGGCCTGTAATTTGAAATGCCTGAGGACAATTTCTCAAACCTGATGAAATAAATTGCACAATAAATGCCTATATGAAAGAGATATTTCTTTCAAGTTTTAAAACTTTACTCAGTACTTAGTCTAAATGTATTATCTACCACTTATACTACTTCTTTATTTAAAAAGAAACCCCCAAACCATAAAAGTCAGATGGTTTTGCTTCATTTGACTTGTGAGATGTAAACAAGAAAGAGCAGATTTTGCTATGGCCTTATTTAAATAATATTGCCTTATTATTTCATTCCACAATTTCCTCTTTGAATTACCAAGAGCACCCCATTCTCAAAATACATATGCAGAATCTATCATTTACCTCTACATTTACTACAGTTGTTAATATCAAGTGGAAATTGAATATGAGGAAGTTGAATGTGCCATTTTGCTATTGATTAATATGATGAAGCCTAGAAATCCATTACTTTAACATTCAAGATATCAAAGCAGATAAACACTGGCAATAAAGTATTTGACACTTACATGGAAAAAAATGAAAACCCTCAGAAAACAGAGAGAAAATCATATTTGAGTGAGATGTAGACCAGTGGTTTATCTTTAGTCAATACACTTAAATCAGTGCTGCATCTTCTGAGAGCCGCAAATGGGAATGGTGCCCATCCGAAGCACAGGGACTCACTGTAAAGGAGAACTGTTATAGATTATCCCATGTTTCTAAAGCTACCTGCTAACTTTTGCTTAGGGCTCTACTTTAATGATCCGACAAGTTGTGAAAATAGCTTAGAAGGAAAGCGCTTGGAAAGTCAGATACAGCACATCCCCGGACTACAAACACCAGCCGCTCTTCATTACTTAAATCCCATTAGCGAGAAAATGATCTTTCGACCAAGCCTTGTTTCCTGAGTGGTGGGAAATGCACTGGTGTGTCAGCAGGCAAATGCAGTGATGTTTGAGCAGGGCAGTGCTGTGGGCCTGGCCGGACACACGGTGTCCATCCCTGGCCAGCCCTGTCCGTTCCCATCATGCCGGGGCCACCGGAGCGCCGGGAAGAGGCAGTAATGGGGAAGCTGTCAGCACGGATTACTGCCAGGGCCCTCAGCCTGACGCCATCCCCCCTGACATTGCCACGGGCAACCTGCCTCCATTTACAGCCAGCTGCACCATTACAGTGCTGCTGATAATTTCAGAGGAAAAAGTTTAAATGATTGAGCAGTCCGCTTGGAAAGAGAAAGCTTTTTGGTACATCATTAATAATGCAGGGATTTAGACACTTTATTGTCTTAAGAGATGTGCTCGTTTGAATAGCCCGGGGAGGGACCTTTCCATGCATCCCTTTTAGACTGACACGTCTGTCTTGGAAAGATGGAGACCCAGTGCTCTTCCCAAACGAGGTATAACTGTGACTCCTCACAGAGAAAGAAAAAGATGGATGTGATCCTAGGAGGTTCACTTTGCAGACTGCTGTGCTTTATTAGCTGCAGACTGCTGTGCAATTGCACCTCAAAACATTAGGAGCTGTTTTCAGTGAAGTAATTCAAATTACTTGAAGAATATCAAGTTAACAAATGCAAAGTGACTGTTTACAAAGTTGGAAAAACACCCGTGAACTCGCCTGAAATGAAAAAAAAAAAAAAGAAAAAGATTTTGGACAACTTCTGAGAAACAAAAAGCACATCCTTATTTCTGAAATATTAGGGAAATGCCTTAATTTTTCATGTTACTCAAAGGTAGTTTCCTGACTTCCACTCTTGCACTACTGCAGAATATGTTTGATTACAAACCCAACTGCATCTGCTTGACTGTAGTTCATAAAAATGTTAGGGAGCGAATCAATTATTTTTCTTGTACTGTAGTCATGGATGATATACCTAGAGGAAAATATGCCTCTTTGTATAGCAAAAGCATAAAACATGGCATATATAATTGCGATGAATACAAATAGACAGGAAAATTACTTTCTCTGACAAATGCTACATTTAGCTTAAGCAGATAATGTGCAGCTCAGTATGAAGTCTCATTAATAGTCTTCTAAATTTCTGCTGTCCACAATTGAAAAGTAACTTTCAAAAATTTCTTCTGCATCAAAAATTTCTTATTAGCTTATAGCAATCCCTTAACATGTTTTGCCTTTCCATAAAAAATCATACAATTATAGGAGAAAAGGGCAATTTGATGAATTATGTTATATTCCTTTATGACTAACATAGAAGATTTTTTCAGTTTCCCTTTGCTTCTGTTTTTCTTAGGAAAAAGATATTTAAAGATAAAAAAAGAATTCCTCAGGAAAAGGGGCAAGTACAAAACCCAAAGACCTGAACAACAGCCCCGCTGTAGCAATAATTTAGCAGTAGCTGCACACAACCACCACAGCAGATGCACATTCCAAGTATTAAAACAATAATGAGCAGGTTTTAAAGAGGTGGTTTTATGTCTATTCAATCTAATTATATGCTTCTCTCCTATCATCATATTCAGTAAACCAGCTAATTTCTTTCTATTTTTCACCTCGGGCCATTAAAGCTTTCATATATAACCCAAATCACTAAATCTTAGAGCACATATTCACTGATCATTTAATTTAAAAGGAACAGGCTTCTTTTTCTCTCTTGCCAGATCAGTTGCTGACATTGAAGAATGCTGGGAGCTCTTGATGTGATGTGTATTCTCAAAGTGGGGAGAAGCCCGTATAGATGGTCTAAAGAAATGTAGAGTGCTTATTCTTACTAAAAACTGCTAAATTCCGAGGTAAATAGCATGTTTTTATTGCAGTCACAGACCCTGGGCAGCTTAGCCAAGGCACAGGTCCCATGGTGTACTGAAGCACAAGAAAGATCTCATGGTCTGCATCAAAAGGATTGGTGAGAGGAAGGGAAGGTGGGAAATGAGGGCTTGTGAGATGCTGTGGCAGGAGCTGCAGCACACCTAGTCCAAAGCCAGGGAAGGCACTGCAGTTCAGCCTGTGCTGCCTACAGCTTTGTGTCTTTCACATCTGCAGTGTATGGATTCTAGAAAGACATGAATTACAATAGTATGGAGCTTTTAATTGCTCTCATTAGCTCCATTAGTTTACTTCCAGCACCAGATACACAATTTCAAGTACAGATTGTTCCAGGAAGAGCACGTTCATTCACCAATGGTTGACAGAAAAGCTTTGTTTTCCGCCTCGCAGAAAGCTGCTACAGAATTACTGCAAATGTAAATACCTATTTTTGTTATCTCTGCTGGCATATGACTTGACATATGCATGTGGTGAAGTGCTGTCCTCTTCCCATGCTTCTGGAAGCCACGTCCATCCCATCTGCTTCATTCCCAAATACTTAAATTTGCTTTGTCTTCAATATCAACAACTCAAAATAAATAACACATATCCTTTGTCTGTTGATATGGCTGTCAGCCATTTACTAGTTCTTACTCCATCTGTGTCCTCCCAGCTGTTCAGTCCCAGCACTTCTTTCCAGCCATGGCATTCATCGGTAGCCCTTAGACCACAAAACATTAACGTGGAGCCCTTTCCCACCACGTGCTAAGGCTGGGGCAGAGAGCACTGCCCATGACTGGAAAGGATCAAGGATTAGGGTTTACAGGACACGGATGATCCACGGGACTGGACAGGCTGGATACAAGACTGCTGGTCTATTTGATTCATGGCAGGTAACATTCACATTTGAAAAGCTGTGGCAAACCATCGTCAATAAAAGGCAGAGGTGGGGCAGTTTAACCTCACTTCCTTGACAAAATTGTGCAGCATGTCCTCACAGAAGCCACTGCCAAATATATAAAGGACAAGACAATGAGGAGGAATAGTATGGATTTACCAAGAGGAAACTGTTCTTGCTCAGCAAGGCCAGCTCTTGTTAAGCAGCCCACTCTGAGGAGATCAGTGCATGTCATTTTCTTTCTCCTTAGCAAGGCTACGGACAAGATGTCCCAGAGCTTCCCAGTACTCAAACGGGGACAAGCAGACTGGATGGCCAGACTACAGGCAGGCTGAAAACCTGTTGGACCACTGGTCTCAAGCAATAGTGGCTGTTGGTTAGTAGTGAATGTTTTCCTTTCCAGGAGCCAAGCTCCTCGGGGCATGGTGCCAGAGATAACACTGCCTGATGTCTTCATCTAAGGCTGAGAAGATGGGGTGGGAGTGACCCACCCCAGAGGAGCCTTCTCTCCCACTGCTCTTAATTTTTACAACCATCAACCTTTTCATATCACAATAACAGATTCATCTTGAAGTTTTAAGACCTTTCAAGAAAAAAAAGTACATTAAAAGGAGCAGATGGTTTGAGTGGGGTTGTAAATAAGTAAGTGTATTATCTAAATGCAGGGCCTCCATTTGGGATAACAAAAAAAGCTCAGAACAATCACATAAAGAGGAAATTTATTGTGATAATAAGTTGTCATCGAGAAAAAAAAAATCAAAGCATCTGTTTGATTTTAAACAAAAGTTTTGGGACTAACACAATGGGATGCCACTAAAAATTATATGGATTTTCAGCTTTCAGTGGGAAAATAGAATTCCAAGAGCACATTAAAAAGTTTTAAGAAGCAGTTTTAAGATTTTACAGACTATTGCATGTAGGTGAGGGGTGGTGGGATAGTTACACAGTTTCTAGTCCAATGTTTCTCCATCTGTGATCCACAAAACACCAGAAAAGCCTATATAACACGGTCATAAAAACAAATAAAACCAGGCATATTCCTCTCCACATGCAAAAATGCTATGAAATGAAAGGAGGTAAAAGAAATATAATGCTTAGGTATATAAGGTTATGTTTCATCTGGTTGTAAATGAAAAGTATTATAGCAATGCTGTTTGAATTAATTCTTTCTCTTTATTTTTTCTCACCAGATGTTTTTATGTGCTGGTTAAGACAAATGTAAACCGTGAAAGGGAGCTGGGTCAATTAACATATTGCTTAAAAAGCAGTTAAAATGTTTTTATTGCCGTGTCTTCTACTCAGAAAGTAGTAGAAATAAAGAAATAAATCTGTACCCTAAAGATCTTCCTGAAGGGAAATGGTAATGCAGGCATGACAGAACTCCGAGCCTCTAGGGAAGAGAAATTTCAGCTTGAAAAACTGAAATCTGACCATTACTGCTAGTGCAGGCTCCACTGGTGCTTGAAAGGGCAGGAGAAATTATGTGATACCACGGAGAGCACTTGTGAAACAGCTTCAGGTGCAGGCTGTGCGTACAAACAACAGACAGGGAACACAGGACGTTAATTTTAAAAGGAATTGAGCAGCCAGAATTCTTAGCAATCCCAAATTCTTGGAAATTTGGTATCTAGTCTACCCAGAACACTAAAAAGCCTTCATTTGTTATTTCCATACAGATGGGACCAAAAAATAGTGTGCCCAGGAGTAGTAAAACATGGATGTGGAGGACTGAGGAATAACTGCTCTGCATGAGTGAGAGCAAACTGGAGTATCAGGCCATCACCAATTTTGCAATAGAAAATATATTTTCTTTACTTGTTAAAAAGTCTTGAAATTTTGACAAAAAGACTTGAAAGGAACTAAAAAACATCCAAGGCAGTGATTAAAGTGACCTACTTGATATCATTTACTCAAGGCCAAATTTTGCATGCATTATGCTTCTTAGTTAAATGATACATTTGCATGCATTTATTTTTGATGGTTCTCCTTCTGAAAGAGTTGGAGAAAATTAATAACTGCAGACAAACTCACGTCAAGCATTACAAGCTTCAGGGCTAGGGAATGATTGAGAGCGGGAAACTTCTGCTTTTGACAGGAGGCTCCTAGAAGGATACTGCTGTCCTTGGCTTTGAAAGAGATGATATTTCAGAGCAAGTAAGGAGCAGGCTGGGTTTGGGTTTTTTTGCTTTAGTGGCAATACTAAAATAACAAAATTCCAGTACTGATAATTCTCAAGCTTTTTGGCAAAATGGGATAACTCAAGATTTCTTGTTGCATTAGCTTTCTTTCCAAGTTTAAAATTTTTGGTTTGCATTGATACCAGTAGTATCTTTCCACTTCCCCTTTTGAAAAACCGGGTTGGTACATATGTGGAAAATAACATTTTAAAACAAAATGGCTTGCTTTGCCAATGAATTGCTTTTGAAATCTGCAGGTTTTGTTCAAATCCTGGTTTTGTGGAAGCTCCGAGAGAAAGTCAAGCCAGATCAAAACCATTTTTATCCCGTTGCCTACAGTTATTTACTTTGTGAATGACAGGATTCTGTGAACACTGGCTGTTCAAGGGCCCATTATTGAAGATGCCCAGCCTGTCCTGCACACCTTCCAGCTATCTCCAGAAATCCATGTTTATCCCACAGTCTGAGTGGATATTTCTAATGCCACTGGAGACATGAACACAAAGAAATATGGAACTGAATATTTGGGGTGGGAGGGAGGGATATTTCCATTTCAAAAATCTAGGGCTATAATTATTAATCCTTAGATTATTCTAGAAAACCAGACGAGTAGTTTTATGTTAGGCTATTATCAATAACTAATCTTCATGTTTTCAGGGTAAATCCCTCAGCTTTGGACATCACTGCTTATATAATCTCTTTAAATATTTATTCAGAATAAATAGGTTTTACATATCCCTACAGTGTCAATCTAAATATAATTTTGATTGACATAGATACTTCAGCAAATTATACTGAGTTGAGCAGAAAACCACAATTACCCAGTTTTATTTGCTAATCACCACCCTATATTTATTGAAGTGGCTAGAAAGATTGGATCACTTGATCTCTTGCCTTCATAAAAACTACTTTGAAACGCTGCCTTTGACTTCTTCAGTTATTTTTATTGCATATCACCAGCCTGGCCACTTCGATCGTGGAAGAATGAAAAGTTGTAATTATTGGTGTTTTTCTCTAAGGGCAAAACAATGACCCTGGTAGCAGTAAATGCCCTGAGCCTTCCCCTCTGGAGGCATTTTGGGGCTGTGCCTGAGGCCAGCTCTGCAAGACAGAGCTCAGCAATTTGGCCGTCCTTGGGGTCTCTGAGAAAGGCTGGGGGAAGGCTGGGGTCTTCCCACACCAGAGAGCTCTACCAGGCTGCAAGGTACCTTTTCTCTTCAGAAATCCTTCAGTTCTTCAAATCTAAGAAATTTAAATATCTCCATCAGTTTCACTCATGGGTACATACTCTAGGAATAAAGAAAAAAGGAATAAAGCTAAAATCTGACAGTAAAAGATACTTCACATTCATTTATGATCCAGGGATTCATTTGAAAGTTTTATTATTTCTTACCATTTAGGTCAGAAAAAAAAAATTACAGCAGCATATCAACAGATAATGAATATAGCTGACTTGTTCTCTCCAGAGTAAAATGACTTAACCTCTGAGTCAGGCTTGGTCTACCTGGCTTACTGATTTTAAGGCACTTTGAGCACCTGGGCTTTGTCATGATGTGTGTAAATAGTAAATGGAAAAGTCCTTTGCTCTGAAATTTAAAGCTAATGGATAAATAAGTAGGAAATGGCACCAGGAAGACCACAGTAGAGATAAAATAATCAAAATAATTAATCACAGATATCTCCTGCTCTAGATATTTCCAGAAATTCTGTGGAATGTTTCTCTTCCCAAAGAGGAGCTGCAAAGGAACAAGAGCAGAAATGAGAGATTGTGTTCCAGGCACAGAGTGACCTTTTCAAAAGGGAAAGCATATGTCCTCAAATTCAAGTTGTCTAGTCTTGCTGAAATTCCACTTTTAAGTCAGCTCCCAGGATGAATTATGTCTTCTGGTAAAATAGGAAACAGAAGTCTGACAGCTGACTGCAATCTTAAATTTCATGGAAAATAGCAGAGCACACTCATGGCCTAGGGTGTCTTCAGCTTACAGCAAAACAGTTTTAGTGCAGGACTAAGACTTGCCCAGAAGAAAAAAACATCGCAGGTCCATTTTCATCTGAATTAAATGGAGTGGTTTGGAAACATATGAAAAGTCCTAATTACACATTCAAATTACTTTTGGCCACAAACATTACTGAAATGTAAAGCTTGCTAGAGACTCTTTTCCTGGAGAAAGGCTCTTTCTTTTCATCCATCCATCCATCCATCCATCCATCCATCCATCCATCCATCTGCCAGTTTACATTCCTAAAACATCGTCGTAATACCAGCGTGCTGGAGAATCACTAAACAACAACCAATTTCCTCCCATTTAGGCTCATCATTTAAGAAAATTTCAGGAGTGGGGAAAAGAAAATAATCTCATTAAGTTATCCAGAAATCCAAATGTGACCTTTAATAAGAAGCTTTTATTTGGCCCAGCATTTGTTTCTAAATCACATATGGGGAGCTTTGTCCCACTGGCCTACACCCTGGGAGCTGTAACCAGGGTACTGAAGCGTTGGGTCACTTAAGGGAGACATATTCTTGTAGGGCATCAGTCCTTTCCCTATCCAGCCTTGCAAGCCTTTCTTTCAGCTTTCAGGAATGTAGTTTTCTACTTGTCCTTATTAGTTTTCCGTCACATTAATAATTTCTGTTATTTTTACAATTTTGCAGTAAGTGTAGTGTGTCAGGAAGTCCAGGATGGGCAGGGAGAAACTGAAAAGATTGCAAAATTAGAGACCTGGAGTTTCAGAAGATGCACTTTTAAACCTGCGAGTTGTTCCTTAGTTCTGAAAGGGAAATTAAAAGAAACAGGGAAGGGGTGTCTAAAAAAGGTTGTGGTTCTGTATTGTGCCATGTGGGAGGTACGTGAACCCTTTTCTTGTCTCAGGAGATGTGGATACTGCTGAAGGAAAAGCAAAGAACAGCCTTTGGTGTGTGCTATTGTGTGTGTTCAGTCAGTAGAGCCAATTTAATGCTATTATACTAGGTGGGAAAAACTGGGAATGGATAGTGGCTTTCCCATTGCCAGCAATTTTCTCCTAAACATTCAGCCTTTAAAATATAACATTATTTAGCAAAAGTAGCATTTCCGATTCTCTCCTTATTTGTCTTCCTGGCAAATATTTACAACTTTGACACCATTTCCCACTGGAGGAGGTGCCTCTCAGAGCCAGGCACCAAATCCCTGCTGCCTTTGCATTATGTCATTACTGGATGCCACCTTTTCCTTGTCTCAAAAATTGCCTTTATACAAAGGCACTGTTGGAAAACTTAAAGGCTCCAGAAAGGGAAGCAAAAGGCACTGACAAACTTCCTGCATGTCACGACATTATTCATTTCCTGCCATGCCCACGGGGATAAAGGAGCAGAGTGAGCTTCCATCAGCACGGAGCCTCTCGGTGCCTTACCCACAGGATGTGCTTCAGCACAGGAAACCTGAGGCCACACGGAAGGAGACTGCAAGTGACAAATGCAAAAAAGGAGCAAACACCTTTGCTATTTGAAAAAGAAAGATGAGAACACTGAACACCTAAAGAGATTAAGGGTGAGGACAAATAGAATATAAAGGGTAAACTTTGCAGTCAAGCAAACAAATAAAAGGCTGAAGGGTACTTCCATTCATGACAGAGGAAGAAAGGGATCTGCTTTCATGGCGTAGAAACCCTGTTAGGAGCCCCCAGGAAGAATTCATTCCTACTGGGACATGTAGAAGTACCTACCTCCTGTTCTAATCTTTATTAAAAGACCTAATATACAATCAGAAGCATTTTCTCTCCTCTAACTTTATTGAACTGTTACAAACAATAACAGGCAAATAACAAAAGTGGGCTTCTTATCTTGTGGCTTATAATCACATGGAAGTTATTGACCACATATTTTTGTGTCCTAGAACGACATAAATGTAGCTGTTTAAATACTCACAGGTCATCAAGCACAGGCACAAAGTCAAACTTGCATGTGACAATTTAATTTTAGGCAGCTCTCTCTGATCATTTTTCTTCAACACAAAATTAGCTAAAGTGACCTTAACTGGGCTGATGTCAATCCCTTTGTGCAGAAGAACCTATACGTAAGGAAAACATAGTTTAATATTTACAAGTGCTCTGAAGAAGACAAAAATGACCTTTCTTAATTAAATTTCATGACATAAAGGGTAATATTGGGATAGAATATGCATCTAAATAAAGTTAGGATCCTCATGTCTCTGGTACAGTTAAATATTCTGGGCTCAATTCTCTGACTTAACACTGGTGAAGAAACAGGATTTGCTGTTTTGAAATAAATGGAATTACCTTGTTTTATATCAGCAAATCCTGCACAAACCCAAGCTCTCTGATCCTAGACTTGCTGGGATAAGTACATTTAAAGAATTTATAAAGTTCTGTGGGGGGAAAAAAAAGTGTTTTCACAGACTTGTACTCGGTAGGAGGTGCAGCTCTATATTAACTTTCACTCAGGAATGCTTCATTATCCAAGATTATAAATTCATTTGACATAATGGAAGGACAGGATAAATTATTCAGAAAAGATGTGAATAGTTTATATGCCATCAGTAAATTCTCAAGGACAGGGAGATTTGAAATATTTTGTGGCATAAGGTTAATTACCTATCTGATGTGAATTCATACATAGATATTCTCATCTGAAGTATGATTATGCTTTTAAAATACACACAAAATGTTATGGTCTGCTTATTTCTCTGTCTTAACCAAAACTTTAGCACAAATAAGAGAATATACATTTCTCTGGTTATTTCCCCTGCTGATAATTTTCAGGGCAAGCTGTGATTTCATTTGTTTCAGCCATGCTGGAACATTTTTAGTATTTACACTAGATTTTCTCCCTTTAAATTTGTGGGTTTGTTGCAAATGAGGGAAGATACAGCATGAAGGTACAAATCTCTAAACACAAAATATAAACTTAAAGAATTCAGAGGATGTTGAGGACATGCAAATGAAATTTTAAAAAAGTTTCACGTGAAAACTTTTTTTAAAACCATGCCAATGTAATATAGTTAACTCACTCATTCTCTTACTTTAGCTCTATAGTAAGGACATATGTAATAAAATGCAGATGGAAGGACTGCTAATGAACCTCATCCAGTAATTTACTTAAGCAATACTTAAGAAAAGGGATAAGGCCTGTTCCAGTCCTAGTATTGGACCAAAGAGGTATTTGAGTCCTTCTGGAGCAGCCTCGGAGCAGCCAGAGCTGCCCTTGCTGTCATCTCCTGGAGCTGACCCCTCTCACCACACACTTTGTGCAGAGAGAGGGACACACATAAATTTTGTTGCACAGAGCAGTGGGGAAAGGCAAAAGCCAGTCAGTACTGACAGCTGAAGGAGTGCTCTCATCCCGGCATCCCTGAGCTAGGAGACAAACGTTCCTGTGGGTTTTCTGGTGACTTTCACCTGCAAGGAGGGATCGAGTTGGGGTGTTATCCAGCAGGAAAGCAGGCACGGTTTGAGCATTAGGGGAGGCCAAGAAGGGCTAAAGATGAGACTCTCTACAGTTTAGAGATCTGACCTATCAGCTATAGTTTCCTAGTCCTCTCCAGCATAAAAAAAAATAGCTATGGAACAAATATCTCCAGTACTTAGAAAAGACACCAGTCACTCCTATTTTATAAGGACTCGATTTTTTATGGACTGCATTTATGGACTTAACTGACTAGTTGTCCTCTCAGCCTCAGTGCATGCATGGAACAGCTCGAAGAAGCAGGGTCACAGAACTTGGAAATATACCTTAACACATAGCATGTATTTCTGACACTGCTGAAAATCTGACATAAAATAAATTTAGAAAAACTATTATTGTTATATTACATGATCTCAACTAGCAAAGCTGTCATAGCCATGACATAAATTCTGAGCCAAAAAATCACTTTACCTTTTAATAATTACTTTATCTACTGTGACCAATGCTGATTATTTTTCCAGTGCTCATATTTTGTTTCATTTTTACAGGATTTCTGCTCAATGCTATTGAAGACTGTCCCAAATTCGTTCAATACTCTTAATTAATATTTGTGTTTCCAAGACATGCTGGTGTAATTACAGGAACATTAATCTGTCAGCAGTAATTTCAGAAAGGTTCACAGACTCTCTGCTCTCAGTGCACTTAATGGGGCCACTCTGTCAGAAGAAGCCAGTGGGAGAGATGGGTTCAAATTCAGACTCTTTTCTCTTCTCTGACAGAGAGTATGTTCCTGCCAAGCCAGTAGAATAGCAAAGGAGAATAAACAGCTTATTGAGCCAATTTTCAGGGACAGGATGTAGGGCTGGTCCAAATTCCCCCAAATCAATAAAAAAATCACCTTTCCCCAGGCTCAGAGCCACCCTGAGCTGCTGGGCTTGCTTGCAATGCCAAAGCCAGGAGCAGAGCCTGGCTGATCCCAGGGAAGGGCTCTTGCACTCTCAAGGCAACAAGGCTCTGTTTTTTGCTATTTCACAGAAAACAGGCAAAAATCTGTGGGGGAGGGAGTTTTCCTCTGCTGTACAAACTCCTTAAAAGATGGATTCTATATCTGAATGCCTAATTAAATATCCACCCAAGCGTGGCTCAAAAGCTGGGTATTGGAATCAAGATCCATCCTTCTGTGTGTAGAGAGTTACACTAAAATCCACCTGTAGTCTGATATTTGAGGCAAGTGATGCCCGACCCATAGGATTAGCATTAGGATAGGATTAGGTGTAGGTTGATTAGGCTGACCCGTATTTACTTGCTTGAATCCCTGAGTATTGTTCCTGTTTATAATATAGCTGCATGTGGAACCAGCTGCCACCCCAACAGGGTGATAGTGACAATAGCTTTAATTCTAGCTTGTCCCTAGCAGGAATCCCTGATGCCCAACCACCAGCTAAGCCTTGTTCCCCAGACAAGGGGGAATCCTTGTGCCATGAGCTCATCTGGCACAGACCAGTGCAGCTCTGTTGACTTCAACTACGTGGTTTTGTAAAGAACTACACTAATTTGTACCAGTTGAGGCTCTGACCTTTTAATTCTGAGATCAGTTTAGTCTGCATCAGTGAATAGGTTATCTCCTTAATTTAAATCATTGCTGCATATGAAATTACTCAGTATAATTTGATAGTTGGCTGAAATTAATGAAAAATTTGTCTCGCTAAGGCCTTGTACAAAGTTGAACTTTGCAGTATTAATCTTAGCAAATTAAGGCGTAGGAAAATGTGCTTTGTTAGCAAACGGTGATTTATGTCACAAAGCGAGCGCTGAAGGAATGAAGACTCACTGCTTGAATTGGATGCTGAATCAATGACTTGTGCTCGTGTTAGGGGCCCTCATCTTGGGGCTGATGTAAACTTGTGGGATGCTTTCTCACTGTGAGCAGACTGGAGGGAGCAGCACAGGTGCACACAGAGCCTCTGCAGCTCCCACAGGACACCTGATCCCGTATCTGCAGGGGGTATCTGATCCCATATCTGCAGGAGGTATCTGATCCCATACCTGCAGGGGGTATCTGATCCCATATCTGCAGGAGGTATCTGATCCCATACCTGCAGGTGCTTGTGCACCCCATGTCTCTGTGCAAGTACCACGCAAGGGGAGCTGGAGCTGTGCAGGCGCAGTTACAGGAGGGTGTTGAGGAATTCTCATCTGTTGAACCACAACAGCAGACAAAATGTTACCTCTTGTATTACTGATACTGAAAATTTGTTCACTTACTGCCTGTTAATTACGTGCCACTAATAAGTCACTAAACCACTTTGATCCTAATTTGATGCAAGCTGTGTGAGCTGAGCAGGTTTTCCCCACAACACAGCACTGCAGTCAGACATGGCATCAGGCAGCTGGCCCCACAGCCCCCTTTCCCCATGGCAGCTCCACGCTGGGTGTCAGCAAAAAGAGACACTGACATGTGGGGATGAGGGAATATCACCTCAGGCAAAGTTATTTCTGTGGGAGGCAGTAATTTATAATATTGGTGGAAGTTGTAGCACATGTGCTCTGAGCTACTAGACAGGGTGGGGGCCAGGCTGGTACCCACTCCTCCTTTGTTGTCCTTCACCCCATTAAAGATCATCTGGAACACTGCCATCACCTGAATTTTTGGCACTGCAGTGGCACCGTGCTTATTGAGGGGGCAGTAGAGAAATCCCCTTCCCTCTCATTGCTCCCTAGCACAGTTAAACCAGGCTGCAAACCCCTTGTCTATCCACTTTCCCAAACAGAATAATTTTGATTCACAAATACATTATGTGCAGGTAAAACTTTCCCCCAAGAGGATGCCTGTCCTGCAGCCATTTTGCTTCTGAGTGTGTTTGCTATAAATTATGAAGTGAGATGTGTGTGACCACATGCATCAAAGCCAGGACCATATTTTTTCTGCTGTTGTAATTCATCAATACCAGATAGTTTCCCAGGTTCATCACACGTTCATTCATATTCTATCAGACATTTGCATTCACATCTGCTGCCACCCTGCCCAGACGTGAAACAATCTCTGAACCACAGCAAGGGTCCATACAACACTGGGAGATTTTCAGCCAAGTGCCCAGCTAGAGCTACATTATGACAATTTTGATAGAAAATTATACATATAATTTTATTGCAATTTCAGTGCCTTAAAGGTTTTTAAACTCTACTTCTAAGGGAAGACATACGTCTCTATAAACCTGAAAAGTTTAGGACAACATGGTCCCTTGAAAATTTACCAAGGTTCACTGGTTGTAATTTAATGCTTGGCTGATACCACTGTTACAAACATGACAATAAAAACAAAAGTAATTTAAGAGAGAAAACAAACAGCTCTTTTTTCTATCTGGCAGGGTCCAGTAGCATAGTAGAGGCTTTTTCAGGAGCTACTTTTGAACAAGAGTAAGTGCCCTGCCTAAAGTTTTACCTCAGCAATGACTCACCAGGCAGGGCACCAAAATTCCTACATGTAAATTAACCCCTTGAGTTCGGGACCCTTGAATCCTTTAGTCTGGTTACTCTAAAAGTGTGTTTCAGTTGTGGGTTTCTAGGTACAAACTCCAGGGAAGCTGCTGTGCCACTTGACCTGCAGAGCCGCTGTCCGCTTCTAAAGCCTTCATTACAAATATTTAGTCTGGAAAGCTCAGTCCCTGCCTTCACAAGGCTTTCCTTTCCCTCTGGACAGAGGGTAGAATCACAGAAAACAATCTCAGTTTCAAATTTGACTGCACTGACTTTCAAAAAATTTGTGAAAGTTCATGGATTATTGCAAAAGTCTCAGGAATGTGAATTTAAGTAGGAATTGGTCATCTTATATTTCTGTAGGAAAAATTCTCAGATTAACGTGAATAACATTTTAACTGTGAGACACAGAGGGTGCAAGAACCAGAAACAAGCCTTACTTGCTATTTATCTAACTGGGTGTTCAGTTTTCACACAGCACAATCACAAAAGTAATCACCTTCGTGTGCAGCTGCAGCCTGCTGTGTCCAGGCACCTACAGCTCTGCCCTGAATAAACACTTCTCATTTCTCTCCGTCCAAATGCATAAAGCTGGGAATTGCAGCCAGATGTCAGAAACCCCAGAAGGGTCTGCAGCTGCTAAGAAACCCATTCCCCATCCCTCTGTAACCATGTCCCATTTAAATGCAAAGTGCCTTCATGGAAGTTATCGGTCTCTTCCTTCTCTCCTGCCACCAGCCCAAGCATTTACAAGCTCTCCTGGCACTGCAGTCACTAAACTGCTCCTACCTCTGCCTCTCCCTTCCCCGACTGCCTTGGTGCTCAGTCTCAGGAGGCTTGAGGGATGGCAGGAATCATATGATGCAGTCTCCAATGAAAGACTCAGATCCAGCCAAAGGGCCTGTAAACAAATGTCTGCAGAAGCTTTTATCTTCTGAACAAACTTTAGCTCACCCTTTCTTTCTTGGTAAGAAGAAGAGACTGTGAATTTAGAAAGTTTGTTATGTAAGGCTGATTATTTTCTTCACCACAGAAACACTTCACAGCTGGATCCCATATCCACCTGAGATTGAACATGCAGTGAAGGAGCAAGGAGACCCTCTGCATAACCTCAGGATCCTTCCTGTTTAAAATAGATGGGTTTGTGCTGCAGGAATTTTAAAATGTATTTATTCTAGTCTAGGTAAAGCTTTAAAACTGTAAGAAACAAGTTTAAGGCAGGACTCATCAGGAACTGCGATGTTTCATGAATGTGCAAGAGCCAGTGAACTATCAAATTAAGGAACAAAATGTTCTTTATTTGTGTCCTAGCAGTGGTTCCTTCAAATAATCCCATTACAAGTTTCAAGGAATGTCAACATATAAAGCATAGACAGGCTATAAATTATTCCTTTCTAAATGTAAATTTTATAGTGCAGCAATTAAAATTATCTAAATATTTAATAACAGGTTGCTACCGATTAAAGATCCTGCTCTTCTCTGTATACTTCCACCACTACCACAGGATTGTTAATCATTTCTCCTTGAGAAAAAACCAGTAATTTATAGTGTCATTCTATTGGTCTGCTGCAAAATAAGAATGAGCATGTGTTGCTTTTTTCATGCATGGATGTTCTTTTAGATGAATAAATTAATAAAAAATGGTGACAGTGTAATGCTTGCATATTGATAGGATGAATTTTCTATTATTTCCTGAATGTAATTTTTTGTTTTCATCTTGCTTTTATACTAGGGGTAATTTCTGGAAAAATGTCTTAATTTTCTTTGTTGAAGTATTTAATGAGTGCCAGAGCAGCTTGTATTACTTGCATTCAGAGTAAAACTTGCATACTGCAGAACAGATGGGTATTGTGAACTGTTATGATGGCAGAGGTTTTAAATAATACATGAAGAATTTTTCTGTCTCATTAAGTTTCCAGTTTCTTTAAGAAACATCTTTAAAACAAAAGCAAAATATTCTTCATGGAAGCTGTTCTTGTTTTGTGTAAGTAGATGTCTTTAGCTGTTACGAGGAGAAATATTGGTATGAGAACAAAGGCCTCACGGCTTTAACCCTGATTTACAGTTTTAGTGCACACAGTGGTACAGCAAATGGACTCAGTTCCTGGTGCTTCTTCAAAATCACCAGGGCCAAACACAAATCTAAGGAACAAATAAAAAGGAAGGTGCTAAAAGTACCTTCCCGTCTTCCACCCAGCTTTCTAGAATAGTTACCAAAGGCTCCCACCTACCCAAAGGCAGCTCTCTTCATCTATTTTTCTAGTCCTTCTACATTACCAATTTTTTCTTCTATTTTCCTCTGGTTTCATTTTCGAGTGCATACCCCATTTATTAGTCAGAAACCCTGTCTGTTTGCATGTCTTCTGAATTTTATTAAGAGAGAAATTGTTAAAGACAGAAATTTCTTATAAGTTTCATTCACAGGCTGCACAAACAGGAGATTATTTAGAACAATTTTGAACAGAGAAAAAGAAAAATCCAGTGCTAAAGAGGAAATAAAGGCAATTATTAAAATTTTCACTTAGAATGGTTATTTGCTATTAAAAGGATAATAGGGTAAGATAGTTTCTGAGTCCAATAGCTTTGCTAACATTCAGACCATAAATTGTAGGTTTACACCAATCACAATAAAGCAGATATGCCAGTTGTCAGAATTCATTTTCCCTTTGAATAAGCTGAGCTGGAATGCAATTTAAATGAGATGAGCCAGAACAGCAGACCAGCACATAAGGACCATGGCCCAATATAGAAAAAAACCAAGTTATGAATCTGAGCAATGAGAATACATTCATTTATCAAGATGTGTACTGGGGGAGGGGACACTGCAAGCTGGCAGGATACGAAAGAGCCATCAGGATGGTCAGCCCGGTCCACCTCCGCACTCCTGAAAATACCCAATCCTTGTTAAAACAAGAGCAAGTTCTCCCTTCTTGCCACCTGAGCTTCCTTTGCTGTAAATGTGAGCTGGCGACAAGGACTCAAACAAAAGATTGTTGTGTCTCGTTTGAGAGTGCTGTGAAGAGACAAGATTTAACTTTTGGCATTTTAAGGTATCACCTGATCTATGATATCTGCCCACAACTTAAAGACTTCTTTTCTCTTGTAAATCAAAGCACGTGCCTTGGATTCCTCTGCCCGATTTCAGACTGGCTTGAACCCAGGCACTGGCCAGAGGGTGATCAGGGTGAGCTCCAGTCCCTGCAGACCCCGCTGCAGCTCATCTGTGTCAGCCACAGCCAGGGGGTTTTACCCCTCCTCTGGCCTTTTGGCTTTTAATTCTACTGCTGGACTCTCTGACTGTCGCTGCCATGAGATGGACGGGAAAAAAATCACGACACAAAGTCCAAGTCTGGGGAAAGAAGCCATTTAATTTATTAATTACTATGGCCTTTTATAAGGTGGTTTGCAAAGATGTCAGGAGGCTGTTGGTCCTTTGACCAGCCATCCCTCAGCACCACTGGCTAGTATTCTAGAACACCCATTTCAAAACATTTTCCACAGTACCATACCAAAGCTAGGAAAACAAGTAGCAGGTGTCAGATAAAGAATTGGTTTACAAAACCGTCTCTCTGTTTCTCGTAGCTTGTGTGAGAAAGACAAAGTTCTCACAGAATGCTGCAGAAAGCTGGAAAACTTCTCTGTTAAAGGCTTTTCAGCATCCACATCTGACTGTCCCTCCATCAACACCAACAAGGTGCTTCCTCCCTCAGATTTCTGGTACTGCTTGCTCCTGCCTTTGAGTGTCTTCAAATTCCATTCCAGAAGTGAATGGAGACAACAGTATGAAACTGTATATATGTGAAATGATATCCAGTGGTAATTTAAAACAAACAAAAAAAGAAGATAAAGCCGCTATTCAATTCATAATTTTAACAGGGGCACACGCTTTAACAGCTCAAGAATTCCTGATCCTCTGAGAGTTTCTAGAATTCTTAGCATCACTCAGCACTCTACTGGCTACTAGGAAGACAAAGTAACTCTAGCCCAAACAAACCACGACAAGCTCTATATATTACAGGTACATGAAAATTTTTTATAGGCAGCCTAAATCTCCACATAGCTTTGGACTACCACCTGAAAGATGCAAAACAAGATATTCTCCCTTCCTAAGAATTTGTGAGATAAAAAAACATAATCACCTCTGTGGTCATTAATTGCTGCTCAAGATTTTCTGATTCCCATAGGAAACACTGGATACATTGTGGCTTAGAACTGAGTAATCTGATTGGATTTGTTTGTTTGCTTGTTTTAAACATGCCTACCATTGCATCCCCAGCTTAAGTGCCAGTTTCCTGCTTCTGAAATATTTATGAGCTGACTCAGGTGACATTGGTTTACTATATCAGCAGTTTTGTCACAAAGTGGTTAGTTTTGCTTAGTCTTCATAGCTCCTTAGCAGATTTTAGTTGTTTCTGCTTATAAGTTACCTGCTTCTGCAGAGGAATGCGCTCCTCTCAGCACTGATAAGTGAGCTGATATTTGCTCTGGAATTCCTGGGCACTGATTCCCTCTCAAAACCATTATCCACTACATCTTGCAAAAACCTCATCACTCAGCTACACATCCGTATTTGAAAGGCAAGATACAGGACAAGATGTAGACATAATTTGAAGCTCCCACCTTATGACTTCCCTGGGCTTTGTTGGGTTGTTTTTTTTTTAGGGTCAGTGATGACAGTAAATAGGATTAGTCAGAGCAGTTAGTGCAGCTGATAGAGTTTGGCTGCACATGAAGGTCTGTGGCGTGTGGCCATTGCTTTTGGCAACATGTGGATTATAGAATTGTGCATTCAACTCTTTCCTTCTCATGTCAGTGTTCTGCCAAGTCTCTCAGGGCTTATTCGTGCTTTTCAATAGCATCTGTACCTCCTACTTCCCATTAAAATATCCTAAATCGAAATGCAATGAGATGTTCTCAGCATTTTCTAGTTTAGTCAAGAGCTTGGTTGAGTTTGATTAAAGCTGTTAAGCAATTTTAATTTGAGGGGTAAAAAACTGAGGGAATGCAGGAATAGTCATAATAGAATTATATGCCTCAATTAACACTTAAAAATTATCTGTGGGGCACCAACAAGACACGATGGCTGCCAGCCACAGTGAAACACAGCAAACAGAGCAAATTTAGGCACAGTCAAGTGGGAACTGGCACCTGCAGAGAAGAATGCACTGGAGTGATGTGACTGTGGAAGCCGTGGAAGAGAACAAGAGGCACCTAATGAGGCAAAGAGCCAGCCCTCCTCTCCTTTCTGCCTCTGGTGCCACTCACATGAACTTTCTTCTGCAGGCACTCTATCCCAACCTTGGGCAAGCCCCTCCCCTTAAGGGACAAAGACTTGAAAAGTGAAGGGAACCAAGCCCTCCCCTTAAGGGACAAAGACTTGAGAAGTGAAGGGAACCAAGGCAGATGGAACAGCACAGGACAGTCTGAATGCATCTGCGTGGGAAAAGAATGGAGAGGGAACCATGGGACGAACCACACATTGGCTGACTTGGCTGATGGACTAGAGGTCACTGGAGGCTTTCTCATGCTAAGGAAACTTTCAACCAGTAGGATCAGAGAATTGAGAAATTCATTAGAATACTCAAAGCTGTGACCAGAGAGGAGACTTGTCTCTCCACAGACAAATGGAAATTATGGGTAAATTCTCTGTAGGGTGTAGGTGATCAGGTAGGGGTGCTGGTGTAACTCGTTAAAGTTTCCCCAATTTCATCAAGAGCAGTTTACTTCCATCACTCCCTTCATGGTTAGTTTCATAACAAAAGCCCTTGACACAGCTTCCATCCCATTTTATGTTATGGTTCAAATACATTTCAATATCACCTGAATGCATGGCTGTTTCATTGCTCCAAAGAACAGACTATCAAACAGTAATTTACAGCTTTCATTCTCTTTATAAGCACTAAAGTATCCTTTCTTCTCCTTCCTTCATTTTTTCCTCTCATTTGAGTGTGAATAATTTAGAAAATAAGAATTAATTCTTTCTGCAAGTACTGCCTAACTAATAACTGGGCAGCTCTTGGCAACTCAGAGCACCTTGCTCCAGTTATTTTCCAAGTGAGTGAAGTTGCTATCATTGTTCTGGTTTCAGCTGGGATAGAGTTAATTTTCTTCCCAGTGGCTGTTTTGGGGCTGTATTTTGGAATTGTGCTGAACACAGGGTTGGTAATACAGAGATGTATTTGTTACTGCTGAGCAGGGCTCACACAGAGCCAAGGCCTCTTCTGCTTTTTGTACTGGGGAGGGGTTGGGGGTGCCTGGGAGGTTGGGAGGAGGCACAGCCAGGACAGATGACCCCAACTGACCCAAGAGATATTCCAGACCATATGGCATCATGCGCAGTATAGAAAGTGGAGGGAAGAAGGAGGAAGTGGGGCATGTTTGGAGTGGTGGAGTTTGTCTTCTCAAGTACCTGCTCCATGTTTGGGGCCCTGCTCTCCTGGAGGTGCTGAACACCAGCCTGCCCATGGGAAGCGGTGACTTAATTCCTTGTTTTTCTTTGCTTATGTGCATGGCTTTTATGTTCCCTATGAAAATGTCTTTATCCCAACCCATGAGTTCTCTATCTTTTACCCTTCCCATTCTCTCCCCGGTCCCACTGTGTGGGGTGTTAGTGAGGGGCTGCCTGGGGCTGGGCTGCTGGCTGGGGTGAAACCATGGCATCTGTGAATAAGGAACTGTGTACAGTCTTTAAAACTCTTTTGTCGCAGTCGAGTCAAACCCTCCATATTTCCTGCTCTCCTACTCTTTTCCAATGAAAGCTGAGTAGGCAACAGCCTTCAGAAGGAACTGTGCTCGACACAGGTCTTTCCTTCTTCCCGACAGTGCTCAGTGATTTTACTTCGTGCAACGGACTGAAAGCCAACTAAGAAATATTGCACTTCCCCTCCCTCCCCACCACCTTCCCCAAGAGTAATTTTAGTGGAGCTTTGATTGATGTCAGATGAAATTAACTGGAAACATTTAATGTGTTTAACATGTAAAGGCTTAGGGCTCTATTCACTTGGAGTTAGAGACTTTCTGTGCTTCATAAACTCAGAGGACACTGAAGCCTGAATTTCAGCTCTGCAGCCAGATGACTTATTAAACAGCACCTTGACTCCTGCCATCGCTGCTGCTTTTCACTTCATTATTAATAGAAAGAGGACTTGAACTGATGGCAGCAAGAATGGAATCAAAAGTCCTGTGGCAGAGATGCTGTTAATTTTAGTATTGTGTCCATCATTAAGCATCAGATTAAATCAAGCTGTATTTCCCTCAGCAGCTGTTGAAAATCCTCATTTAACCAAGTGAAAAGGAATATTGTGCTTCAAATGAAAGGATGAATGAGGTTCCTGCTAACAAATAGCTTAGAGAGAAGGGCTCTGAACAGACAGGGAGGTTTCATGAGGCATCTGCTCAAGAGTATAGTCTCAGGTTTCTTAAAACTAGAAAAGTCTTTGGTCATTTAAAAAATTGAAAGTTGAATAATTTTTCCTCCCTTCTCATACTTGTAGCAGCACCTGGAGAAGAGAGGTTTATTTCTAAGTCAACAAGTTATATCAAGTTAGAAAGAAAATGTTTTTTAATATGCCCTTCCTCTTTGACCATCTATCAAAGGCAGACTGACCCTGATAAAGGATAAATATGAGAGGCTCTGGGTCTCCTGAGGGGTGCCTTAGTCAACCACAGCTGAGCAAAGGGAAGGTCTCTCTGAGGCAGTCTTTGCTCAGGGAATGCTCCACGGAAAATTGGTGGGAATCAGCACGGTACACAGGTTATTGAGGACATGCAGGATTTGAACTTTACTCACTTCAAGAGGATTTGCTTGTACCTGCTTTTCTACTGGTATTCAGTCTTACTTTATTGACATGTAAGCAAGCCTATCAAGAGCAGAATATTCTTCCTAAGTGATAAAGGGTTTTGAAAGGTCTGTCTATACAAATACCAGATATTATCCTTTCTACTCTCTATTCTTTGCCAGTTCTAAATACGTTTGCTTGTGTTACGTATTACTCTGTGATTATTTACCAACTTATCTTTAGCACACACTCGACATGCCAAGCTCAGAGCAGCTGGGTTGTTAAAAAGTCATTCTTCAATGAGAAAACTATTACTTAGTTATGGCTTACAAAGCTTGTCAGTAATTCTTCAAAATCGAGCTGCAGTCATGACTTCAGCAGCTTATTTGCTACAGCCATGGCTCTAATGAGGCAGTTACCACAGAGCAATGGCTTTGCTGTTACTCTAATGCACATTATTGGCTTTCTGATCAACTTCCCCCTCGTAAGATCTTGATAAGAGTTCCACAAGACATTCTTTGTATTATTACATACTTTAAGTAGTAAACTCACGTCCTCCATTCTACCAGAAAACTTTTCATTTTCATTGTTCCTTTTACATCTCATTTTCTCCCAGAATGCAACAAGAGTTGAGTTCCAGTCGCCTTGCTCTGGAAGCAAGCAGCAAATGGTGACAAGGCTGAAATCAGACAGACTTTTGCTGCTCATGAAGGATTAAACCACTCGATGAAACTCTGCAGATACATTTATCTCAAAGTGTCAGAGAGGAGGTAAGAATTCCGTTTGTTGAAGCAGAGAACCAGTTGAGATGCAATCACAGGCCCTGCAAGCATTTTAAGTCCCCTCAATGTGAAATGAAAGAAGTCCATAAACTACATGAAGAGCATGTTTAGAAACATAGATCACAAATCATATAAATTTCTCAAAAGTGAGGCCTTCCACTAACTTGCTTTAAATCTTCATCTTTTCAGAAAATTTAAGCTGGAAAATTAGGAGCAGCGGGGACCCATGTATTGTACTGAGACTTTCAAACAATACATTTCATTTTAGTTTCGTCCTTCTGCAGCAGTTTGGAAGTATGTGTATCACATATGCT
Organism: Gymnorhina tibicen; assembly: GCA_013399875.1. Classification (NCBI taxonomy): domain Eukaryota; kingdom Metazoa; phylum Chordata; class Aves; order Passeriformes; family Artamidae; genus Gymnorhina; species Gymnorhina tibicen. The sequence goes on along the minus strand of VXAZ01001300.1, from coordinate 1,679,928 downwards.
TTCTGGTGAAAAAAAAAAAAATATATATATATTTCTGGAGAAAGCATATAGTTCTTTCTCAAAACACCTGTAAGATACCTTGGTTGCATTTTGTAATTGCAGATGAATAACCTTGAAATGTTAATCAATCAGCACCCATTTTCTAGGCTGTGTGTGAAGCCAGGGAAAATGGAAACAGTTGTGCTGTCTGAGACAATTTATTTTTCTGCATCTTCACTGCAAAATAGTCAGTTAGAAGGTATCAAGAAGGACCCATGTCATGCAAATACAAGGTCATACCCTATGAGTAATTGGCTGGCAATTCCAGAGGGTCACAGGGTCGGATTGCTGCTATTTATTTTATAACAGGACAAAGAGCAAGAGTTCCTTTGCTGTGTCCGTCACGCCTGCAAGATCAACCACACTGTGCAGCCACAGATGCTACTACTGTGCAGCAGGAGGGAATCAAACAGCCTGCACAGCTCATCACTGATGTGTGTTTGAAGGGACTTACAGAAAAAGCATCAGAACTGCCACATTTATCGAGTTCTGTGTGAGGCAACTGAGCAGCCAGGTTATTTACAGTTATTGCTGGATCTGTCTGCAGTGATAGGCCATGAAGTCTGCCCATAAGCCAGTCCTCAGAGTAAGGTTCTTCTGCCATGGAGAGGCTTTCAGAGCATATCTGAATGTCTCCATGTACTAAATACTCAGCTATACAGTGTGATCCCCAGGACATACTCTAAAAAAGCACTGTTCAACATCTTCTGATAAGTTAATTACAAGATTTCTTAGATGCTGAAGAAAACTAGAATGTGTTCTGACTCAGGTTAGGCAGAAATAAAGCAACTATGTGACGTATGGCATTACTTTGATTCAAAACCATGCATGGCTAAAAAATGTATGGTCTTTTCCTGAAGCAGCCACAGAGAAACAGAAAATTATCAGGTGTTTAAACATGAAGCCACAAATATTGATCTCATAGCTAAACTGCCAAAGGCAAGAGCAATCCATGTCCTTCAACATGCAGTGTTATGTTATGAGTTCCTAAGAAACAGGAAGACATGAAACAAAAGTAAGATTGAGACGTAACGTTAGCTAGAGAACTCCATTCCCCCAAATTATGTCCAGCACTTTAGAAGCTGCGTGCATACACGGAAGCTCTGAAGCATCGCTGGGTTTTCATCCCACTTTTGCAAGCCTCCTATTCCCAAAAGAGCAGTAGGAATTTTTCATCAATGTAGAAAATCAAATACAGAGGGGTTGAACTCCTAACTCCACAGAAGTCATGGTCAACATTCCCACTCCCTCGAATCTGCTTTTTATCTTTTTATTTTATTTTTTTACTGAGTACCAATAAGGCAGGAGTTCAGGCTGAGAAACTAATAGCAAGCACAATCCAGACCACACTAAAAAGACAAACTGCCTAAATGATTGGGTAAAAGTGGTAAATCACTCTCCTTATAGACTTCAAACCTGAACCTAACAGCCCATTAAAAGCAGAGACATGGCTGAGGTCGCCAACCTAATGGTTTGCTGGAGAAACAAGGGTGAATGTCAGGAGCAGGACGAACGCCCATCTCAAAAAGCTTTTCATCAGTGTGTGCAGGGAGTTGCTGACTCCATCAGGTCATGGGGCCGGGAAACGTGGAGCAGTCTCCACCTCTCAGACTCTATTAGAGAGAAGGAGCACTCTAAATTCAGAGTGCCTCTCCTTCACAAACCCCAATTAGTTTGACAAGGCAGCAGTTGCAGTCTCTGTGGAGCTGCATCGCACAAACCAAGGCAGGATTTGGAGCATTATGAATTGTGATATATCAAAGGTGAAAACACACCCAGAACTGGGGGTTGCTGTATTTTAAGTATGATTGAAGTTGATTTCAGGTAGCAGAGGTGGTGCTGGAGCAGGATGGGCAGAGCTGTTTCCCCAAGGTGCCCATGCTGGGCACTGTGTCCCAGTGAGAGCAGAGAGCTGCTGCCCGAGCCCCAGGGCATAGCTCCCCTCAGCAAGGCTGTGACCTACAGTGCTGTCACCCCAACAGGAAACCAGGACATTTCCACTGCCATTTCCATCCCAGGAAACCAATATTCTGTCACAGGACTGGCTGCAGGGGAAGGCAATGCCAGGCCAACAGCTACTGCCTAAACCTATTGCTTTGGGAGCAGCAGAGATTTATGGCATAGAGAGAAGCAGAGTTCTCCAAAGTGTCCTAGGAAGGCCTGAGGAGGGAAAATGGAAATTCACTGCTCTTCCTGAGGCAGCAAGAAGGCTCCAGGACACAGACATCAGATGAGACGGCAGTGCTGGAGGAGAAGCTCAAAGTAGATTGTGTTCAGAAAAAGAAATTTGTATTTGCTGTCTCCAGTTGCTGGAAATGGAAAAATATCTATAGTCCTGTCTTTGACCCCAGTAACTCTTCTTTTTATCACAAGTCCCTGCTTTAAAAATGTAACAGAGACTACAAAACGTGGAGTTAAATACTTTGGGATTAGAGATACAATCTGAGAAGCAACAGTAAAATAGTTCATCCCACAAGAGATTTCACTCATCTCTTTCAGAGATAAGTACACAGGGAGCTGACAAAATAAATTTGCCCTTGATATCTTCCTGGGTAACCTGAGAGGAAAATTAAATCCAGCTTGTTTCCTGAACGTGGCATTTACTTTGCTTAAGGAAAATCTTGTTTATCAATTACGTGTAGCACTTCTGATTAACCATAAGGAGTGAGGGGAAGAAAACTGAAAAGGTTTGAAGGCTTAAAGTGAGAGGGCTAGACTTAGTTGTTCTTCCTGCTAACCAGCACAGTGCTTGGTGATGCCAAGACTTCTAGAAACTGTCACAGGATGAGGACTTTTTCTTGACCTCTTAAAGGCTGCAATCCTATTAAAATTATGAATCAGAACTTTCTATTTTTTTAACTGTAATTATATAACATTTAACATATATACAGTCTCCTATTGTCTCAATTTCTTTCCAAAATTATTTTTCAGATTTTCTTCCCCCAGTGAAAGAAGTTAAAGTAATCTGCCCTAATACATTATTCAGGATTATCTCACAAAGCCTTATCAATAAAGATCAACAACTGTTTACAGAATACCAGCAGTTCCCAACTAAGGACACACCCACAGTGATAGTTCTGGGGTCAGGTGGGGCTATAGCAATCCCCTCATGCTTCTTCTCTGCAGAAGAATCTTTCCTCAATGATCTGCTGCTTTTACTTTGTCAGGCACACGAGTCTGAAGCACCTGACGTAACTTTTTGGTGTTTTGGTTTTGCTTTTCTTTAAAGATTTCTTAAATTATGTGGAACTTTTGTTGCAAAAAACCCCCCACCAAACCTAAAGTGAATTTGCTGACTTTATGCTAAACTCCTTTTCCCTCCCAGTTTAAAGTGACCTTTGATGGAAACTAAAATGTGCAGGTGTCAAAGTGTATCAGTATCGTATACCAGAGACATGCACAACTGAGGTTTTTTTGGCACTTTCTCCTTCCAATTTATTAAAGGTTGTGTCAGAATAAATTTATGTAAGCAAGGATCAGATTTTATTAGTGGAACATCATTAGCTTTTAATGAATAAGAGTGGTTTAGGAAAAGAGCTGATAACTAAGGTAACATTTGAGAGCTGTTTCTCCTCTCTCCTTCCACCACTCGTTTTAACCCTGCCAGTGAGCATGGAATACAGCACTGGAGAGCAGAACTGGTTGTGTTAAAGCTGTAGTTCAGCAAAGCAGCTGACAGTGTTCCAGTGTCTACCACTTTTCAGCACAGCAGTATGTGCTAAGGCTCTGTTACTTTAATGGAACTTTATGAGCTATGCAGATTTTTCTCTAAATAGAAGCCAATTAAGCAGGGAGCCATGGATGAGGTTATAGGAACAGCTGGCAAACAAGATGCCTCCACAGACAGAACAAAGATGGCCTCTGGTCCCAAAGTCTAAATTGCAAACTCCTGGAATATCCCGGGGATGACTGTCCATCAGGAATGTAACTGATCCTCACCAGCAGAGAGAGATTTAAACTGACAAGGGAGCTCTCCAAACTATCACAAAGGACAGAGATGTTGTTCTCCTCCCACAAAACAACTCTTCCCTCCTTTTCTGCAGACTTGTGGGGACTGCTGCTCCCCAGCAGGTTTGCATTCTTTTTCTGGACACAGCACAGCAGAAGGACATTAAAATTTGACAGGAGTGAATCCAGATTTTGAGTCCTGCTATTGGATTAGCAGAAGTAGGGCGGTTGGTGCAGAGTGCCGAACCCCTGCAATCTTATTTTGCTTTTCCACTTTGGAACAGCTTTGTGTGCTTTACATTGGACCACATGCCCTTCGTGCCTCTGCAGACTGCCCAGGCAAAGCTGAAGTGAGCTCCATCATGCACCTGCTTTGGTCATTCTTGATCCTTATCAGGTTTGTAACCCCAAAAGGTCTAGTACGCAGATTGTCCTCTTTTTGCAACCACATCAAAATCCCTGCTGGAACTCGAGCACACATCTGACAGTCAAACTGGGGTAAATGCTAAAGGACCAGTAGGTGTCCTGTCCCTAGTCATTATGGACTACAGAGATAATTGACTTCTTGGTCTGGATCTCTCTGAGGTTTTGAGGAAACACTGTGAAGAAAGATTTTCTTATCCTTTCCATTTGCGAAGCATAAAATAAAGATTTCTAGAGAGCTAAGACACAGATATTGCCAAAATGTACCAGAAGCACATTGAAGATTTGCATGACCTTAGCCAAGAAATGCAGCACACTCCCTGAGACCAGGTAATACCATAAAGCCTGCAATAGTATCTTTGCTAGACAACAGTTCCCAGCACTCCTTAAGTGCATTGAGCCCCGGCTTAAAGCCAAATCAGCAAAGTTCTTACGAGGATGCAGTTGCTCAGTTTTCCCCAGAGTAGCCCTGCTCATATTAGAAACTAACAACAAGGATTTAGAAAAAAGCACATTTACATATTTTTTCCATTAAAGAGAGATGTTACTCGCACAAGGTTGGTATCTGCTTATAAAGCTGAAAATCCCTTGTGTGCACAAACAAATACCATTTGAGAGATTTTCAGAGTCGTATGCTGTATGAGCCTATCAATTCCTGTTAATTTGAGGAGGCTGCTGATGAACTGAACATCCACTTCCCTCCTCTCTCACAAATGCCTGCAAAAACAGGGAAATAGTCTCAACTTTTTCTTGTATGCCCACAAAATAAAAGAAGATGAGAGGCTCAGTAACTCAAATCCCTGCTTTTTGAGCATGCAGAACACAAGCTGAACTGCACGTAAGCACAAACTAAAGTGCCTCTTCCCCGTCTCACATTTTTACAGTTCATTGGCATATAAAGGAGCATCCAAACAGCCTGAAACAATTCCATCTCTGCTGTAATTACAGGATCCCACTAAAATTACAGGATTCCACCACTAAAAATGTCTTAACTGCATTCATAGTTTTCTCCAGTACATTGCTTATGCCACCCTGCTTCTTGCCAAATATGTGCCTGTGCACACACAGAAACATCCCCCATCCCCAAACTGGCCATTGCTACAATGGCTCAACACACAGACTTATTTTAATGGGCAAACAGGGTCCACTGGACAGTTGTGCTGTGGACCAGCACTGCCCTGAGTTCAGCTGATAGCAAACAGCTATGAGATCTGTCCCAGAAAACCATGGCAAGTTCACTACCTGAACATTCACTTCATCCTTACAGATATTTATCTCTCCAGATTGAGTCCATTTGGCATATCAGGCACAGATTCCCTAGCCATGCTTCAAGCACAGCATAATACAGCATGAATCACTGTGCTGAATAATCCTGAAGTATATTTCAAATACAACTTTTACCATGCTCCTTTTTACTGCTCTTTCTTTGATGGATCATAATATGATCACTTTAAAAGTACTTGAAATAATAGCTGCACTTCAAAGGACTTTTTCTTTTATCTTATTTAAAACATTACATCAATTGTCATGTGTCATGATTCCACACAGTTATTATCATGCTGACGTTTAAATATGGCTTCCTTATAGATCTACCTGTTAAGTATCACCCGTTGCATTCACCCCTTTAACCAGAAATATTTATTCCCTACAGCAACAGACTCATCCACTCTAACATACTTTCTCCTTTTTATTCTCATAGCTGTGTTCTTTACTTTTATTATTAAATCCTGTGGACACCAATGGCTGTTGGATATGGCCTATATTTGACAAAACAACTGCAGAACTCAGGAGCATTGGCAGGAGCACTGATTATAAACCTTGCTAATCTCGATGTCATTCTGCAACCTCTGGTTCTGATGATGACAAGTTGTTATAAGGAATTCATAGCCAGGGTCCAGGTGATACAGGTTCCTTTTCCAGTTCTGCCTCTGAGGTGTTGATTGATTTCTGAGAAGCTGCTTGATTTGCCTCCATTAGGAAGCAGAAGTAATGATGCCAGGTCAAACTCAAAGCAAAAGAACTTTTAGTTCTTCCCTTTGAACTCCTCTCCTCCCTACACAAACCCCTACTGTTTTCACATCCCATCATTATGTTAAGGCATGGGCTTTATTCTGCCTGATCTGAAGAAAAAATATTATGTGATGCTGGGCACACAAGTATATCCCACGGGCAGTACCAAAGATTTAAATTTCAATAAAAGCATTAAAAAAAAATCACTTTTTCCTTCTCGTTAGCAAGCTCAGCTCATTCTCATCCTTCTCCTGACAGTGACAAGTATTCTTTTTATGAATGATTTTATGCTTCCATCCAGCCTTCACTCTTGGTGGAAGGCTACTCATCTGGAGTTCAGCCAAAAAGCAGAGATGATGGAAAGTAGTTTTTTCTACTTGCCTTAAGTAGTTCTACTTAGAGAGGATGACTTACTTCATAAAAAGTGGGAGTTAAGCCTGGAAAATAGCCTTAAATTGAAAAACCAGCAACAAGCTTCACAAGCCAGAACTTAGGAGTTCAAGCAATTGCAAGTAAAAATCATAGTTCATATTATGCAAGTGAGATCTTTCTGGCAAACAGCTGAGTGCATCTGCACAGCACACAGCAAACTAATGACCTATAAACACAAACATCAAAGATGGCTTTAATTAAGGGTTTTTTTTACAATCCAACTTGTTCGTGCATTGGTTGTAAACACCGACACCCTTGTTTAAAGCTGCATTTGCTGTGTTACTTTTATGGCATCATTTCAGACCTTTTACAGCTTTGGAAGGTGAGCTAATCTGCGCTGTGTGTTCATGCCAGTGACAACTGTTCTCTCAAGGAAAGCTACTGCAGTCCATCCACAAAATTTAACTTAATAAAGAAGCTTAAAACTTGAAGTTTGCACTGAACTAAACTCACAGTTTAGTTTTATTGCACAATCTCTCATAGCACTCAGCTTTAAGGGGTACATGTGCATTTCTGCTGTGACAGCTTTACTGGTTTTGCATCTGTTTGATTGTTTTTGTGAGTGGTTTCCCCCATTCTTATTCCCATAAAAGTATCTTTTCAATCCACAAAAATTTCTACTTTTCTGCAAGTTCCACTACTCTTTATGTGTGAAATAAAGGATGTAAAGGCAAGACTTGAGGCACTGTGTCATAGTCAATGTACTAAATAAAAGTATTCATATGCTGCTCCCTTTAGTACTCAAAATTACACATTGTTGGTTTATTTAATTTTCAATTAAAATTGCTTCATAGAGCAATTGACCTAAACTTCCTGTAAAAAAAAAAAACAGCTAAATAAACAACAACAACAAAACAAACAAAAAACCAAACAAATTTAAAAAAAAAACCACAAATACAACCCTTTCCTGCTTGGAAATAAAGTTGTTTATTGCCGTTAAGGCACTGCATACACATTTCATGCTGACCTGGCCACATGTCAACATTTCTTTGTGCATGCAAAGGTGATCCCTTTGAGTCACAACCATTCTATTACTGAAATAGGAGAAAGAAGTTCCCAGGATACTATCCAGGTCCTATAATTCCTGCAAGTCCACACAATACATTACTGCTACTGATCACAAGTGACTTTAGTTGTTTTCCAGGCATGCAAGTTTCTCTCACTCTGTTGTCTTCAATCACAGACTGCCTCAGTAAGGAAAGCTCTACGTGAAAGAGGAGAAATGAGGAGAGAATAAAATAATTATTATACTGGGTTTCTTTAAGAAACGAGAAGGAGTTTTGCTGTGACACTACTCCCACAGCCCCTGCAGAAAGACTGCTCTGACTCAGCTTGGTTGGGTGATTAGGTAGGACTAGGTTTGCTAGTGAGAACAACGCCGGTGCACCAGGTGTGATCCGTCCTTTCCGTGTGGCCTCGGAGGCCGCAGTGCTCCCCTGCCTGCAGACATCTTCCTGCTCATCAGCCGAGGGGCAGAGCATCTCTATGAGCACAGGATTTCAACTCTGTTTTCCCCTTCCTTTTTTGGGACCAGTTTAGGTCGAGCCTCCAAAAGCTCAATGGCATTGTTGAACATGCCCAGTTTAAACAGTATTTCCCCCTCAGGTGAGCAGCTACCATCCAGTCAGAGTATATAACGGCTTGGTCCTAACTACCGGGTAATGATTAGCTATAACGAATTAAGAAGCAGTGCCTCTAAAAAGTATTCTATATCTTCTGCAGTAATTAAGGTTATTTTTAGGCTAATACTCTTAAAAATTGTTGAGTTCCTGGATACCTATGAGCAAAAACCTTGGCAAAGTTGCATTTGTTCTTTTAGCAAGAAAACAAAGCATTAATAACCAACAAGGCTTTTTCTCTTTCCATTTACAAAGCCTTGGTTTTTCCCCCTTTTTCTAACATACTAAATTAATCGTTTTTCACACAGTTTTCTGCTTGTTTAGCATAACCAGTAAGTGGATTAGTCCTTTAGCTCAGCTATCCATAGGTTTCTTTAGGAAAAAGGTGATTATTGCTGTGGTCGCCACATGGTACCCCATTCTTAATCCCCTCACTGGCAATCTTTGATCCATGTTAAACATGTGTGTCCAGGGCACGCTGCTGTGCCTGTCTCTAATCCTCCCCAGAAAACCAGAGGGTTACCTGCTCTAGATGTTAATGTACTTAGAATCAGGCAGCCAAATAACATTCCTGCAGTCAGACTAGGTGACAAAGCAGGGATCAGAGGGATATGAGCTTCCCATTATGTTTTGTTTTCAAAGAGGTAACAATCCATGAGTGCTCTAACAACACAGGCCAGCAGCCTCATCAATGTATGATCACAGCATTTTCCACCCCATTAAATAATTCTCATGTTATGTGAAAAGCAGAGTAATGCATCAGAAGTTTTAAGTTAAAATAAATCAATTACACATCTAGAACACCAGTGTTTTGAGCAAATACTTGATCAGGTTTTTTTATAGAACAGACTGAAACGCACTGCTCTTTCACATCATGATTTACTTCAATCTACTTCAAGATTTTTAACAAAAAGCTAGAAAGTCCTAAAGATAGAATGACTTGAAACACCCTGATGAGTGCCTCAAGTGTACTTCAGTCTATTGGAACCATTTTCTCCAGAGCAACACATGCTTTCTCTGATGAATGGAAAGAACATCCCAGTATAATTACTGAAAATGTGAGCTCTATGTTCCAGTGCAGAATCTTGGGTATTTTACATTAAATGCCAACAAATGTTTTATTCAAGTCACAACAGCAACACAGCTCCAAAGAAAAGACACAGTGATAGTCTTGATTCCCTCTTGTCAGATCCATTTTGCACTGGTGAGATGCCATCAGTTTCCAGATGGCATCACTGTATAGAAGTGATATACAGAATTGCTGCAGTAAAATGACAAACAACCGGGCCTCATAAACTTGACATTTTGGGTTATTTCTAATTATCACAGGTAACAAGCTAAGGCCAGAATGATCAGTTTCAGCTAAGCTTACTTATGCTTACAGCTCTTTGAATTTCAATAGTGGATGAGATCTGCTAAAGTTTTGTTCATCTTCTACACAAGGAAGCACATCCCCAGGAGTCACATAAATGTGTGTCCTGAAGGGATAATCCTAAACTCATTCCTTTCCTTCTGCTAAAAGTTAGAGCTATGTATTACAGTAACACTGTTTTTATTAATGAGCCATATTTCAGGTCTCTCGTCTCAGAAATGCTTGCCAGAACAGCTATATTCATGGCCTCTCCTGTGCAGCATAACTCAATATCCCTGTTATGTAGATAACTCAGATTTATGCCTCTATCCTATGAGACATTTCACAAACGCAGGCTTAGTGTTGTCAGGCAGCTTGATGGATGTTAAATCCTGAAATTTACCCAAAGACATCCAGATAATGGGGCGGCAATGCCGGTTCCGAATCTAAACGCATCACCACCGTAGTAATGCATTCCCTGCTTGCCCACCCTCATCCCCCCCTGTGAGGGCAGTCATATTGCTGGAGAGGCACAATACATCACACATCACCTTAGCATCACCCGCAGCACTGCATCACCGCGTCGAGACAGGCGCATCATTGAGTGCTGCCCCAAGGGAAGCTGCATTCCTTCCCTAGGCCTCGTGCTTGCTGTGATCATTTAGTGTAGTAAAAATAAAGCCAAGAAGGACATTAAAAAAAAAATTAGTTGTTTTGCTATGTTCTGATTTTAAGAGGACTCAACAACACTAGGAAGTGATGACTGCATGGCAACCATTTTATACTGATAAATACCTGATACAATTTTATACGACAACAGCCGGTGACGCCACTACCAGATCCCCAAACAAGACGCAATCATACTGGTAACTTTGCAGTCCTAGCTAGCACCCTTGAAACATCTGCCAGGTCAAACTAAATAATTTCAAAGGAATTCTGGAAGCACATGAAAAATAGTCTGCTCAAGAGCATCCCATCCTTATTGTGACTGCAAGAAGCCTCTGTGCAGCAGACAAAGAAACAGCAGCTGGTTACATGAAGGCGGACCGAGGGCCATTATAGCAGCGGGCAATATAGCAGGAGGCAACGTGTAGTGTCATGGGGAAAGTCTTTAATGAATGGAAGCAGTGGGCAATACTGAGGAAGAGGTGTGCTGCCACAGGGAAAAGGATCCATTTCACCGGCTTTCTGCTTTTCCAAGAGCCTTTGTTCAGGCTTGGATCTGGTGAGCCAAGTCTTCAGGAGTAAAAGGGACAGACTCTTAGACTGGCTACCTTCTATTCTGCTTAGACACAGCTGAAATACAAGGCCTTTAAAAGAATTTTGGACATTATTACAAAAACCAAAACCCCACAATTGTGTGAGCAAGTGTCAAAGTTCTCAAACACAAACTTTACTGACCATCTGAATAAGAGGAAGCCACTGGCAGGAAAGCACTGAATATTTCATCTTTCAATGGAACATGCAGTTTCTGGGCAGAGAGTTTCTGTGAGCTGAGTTGACCAGATTTTTATTATTTAATCATTATTTGCCTGGAGCAGTCATTTCCCTTACAAAACTTTCCAACCATTCCAGTGTGGCTCAGATCTGGAGGTTAGAACTCAGCTCCTCCCCAGTGAGAGGCTTCACAGAAGAAATTGTGCAGTGCTGTGAGACTCAGGCCTGGCAAGTGCGAGTGGATGTGTGGTTCTGGGGATAAATCATAAAAACAGCTGGGTAATTCTTTGTTAAGGTTGTTCTAGTGTAAACTTGACACCTGAATCTAAGTAAAAGAGCAGAAACATTACTATAACCACCTATAATACCATGATGGATGGTGTTACTGCTGCCTGGAGACCTCAGCCTCAAAGCCAGATGTCCACAGGTTAAAACCAGTTCCCTTTGTAATACAATATAAGATCTGCAAAGAATAACTCAGCTAATGAGCAGTTCTCTTGAACTTTGAAGGCAAACTATTATTTCCCATGATTTCTTACTCTCCTTTAGGTCTGATGAATTATGTATCCACTTAGCCATTCTTGGTTTAGCAGAGGCATCAATAGGAGGTGAAACATGGAGAGAGATGGTCAATATTAGACAGACATATCAAAAGGCTCACATCTCTGCAGGGTTCCTTTTGGAAAGCTGTTCAAAACAAGTTCTGAAAGAATGAGTGTGACAGGAGGAAGATAAAAGTCCAAATTAGCACAAATAGCTCTAAGCAGCATTGAAAAAGGAGGGTACAAGGTGCAGCGTCCAACAGAAATTCAGACCACAGAGAAATCCATGATAAATGATTCATACACTGCAGAGTTGATAAATGACAAAACAGAACCATTTTAGTAACTGAATGGAGACATTCACAGCTGAAATGAAAGGGCTATGTTTGTGACTCTTTAACAGAACAAGATTTTACATAAGTTTGCATGGTTCCTCCTCACCTGAGTTGTGAATACAGAGTATTTCCCCATTCCTTAGGCAAATCTGTTAAACTGCATTAAATTCCTTCAGAAATCAACACATTTTCCCAATCCCTGCTATTGCCTTTTCTAAATCTGAACTGGGGAGAAGTAAAAGCAGCATTACAGAAGGCTTTAAACCAAAACAAGATCCTGACTCAGGATCATCTGTCTCACTTCAACTTTACGTCCTTGTATTTTGCCATGTGCTGCACACTTGACCAGAATGACCAGAGACTGATAATCTCATTCAGTTTAAGGAGTAGGTACATCATCACCTTGCCTTCTGTCCTAGTCCAGACACCCTTTAGTGTTGGTTCTAGAGATTCAAGGATTGCTCTAGGCTCCTGCCACTTCTCCCCCCGGGGTACTCCACACTGCCACAGTCACTGGTAGCACCTATTGGTGCCAGGTGAGTCCTGGAGAAGGAACCCACTGGTGTCAGGTAAAGATGATCCTTTGGATTATCTGTACAGTGAGCAGTCTCATACAACACACCGGTTTGTTCCTAGATAATGCAAGTATCTAATTTGCTTTCAGGGATGCAGCACCTTGGACTGGCTCAGAAAGAAAAAAATAAACAAGTAGAACCTCTCTTCTCAAAATCAATCAGAGCCAGCAGAGAGGTCGGGCACTGACCCCTCTTCCAGCTAGAATAGCAGCAGTGCCCCCTCCTGCCCCCCGTGAAATTTGGTGACTGATATGTGACAGGGACCTTCCTCTGCTGGGAGGCAGATACTGCCCCAGCTGCACTCAACTCCTGTTTTCTCCACAAGCAGGAGAGCTGGTATTGTGAAATTCTGTCTTCGCAGAAAATCAGGGCCCTAAATCTGAGCAGAAAAAGTTCTGAACAGTAGTAGATCTGCTTCTCCTTCAAAAAAATCAATTATTCAAGACACAAAGAACCTGCTTTTAGAACAATCAGATTATTAAGCTTTATCCCGTGACTTGAACAAGTGGAATATTGCAGCTTTAACCTTCTCAGCCATCTGAAGCTACTCATTGATTTTTTGTTCATCTTGACTGTAAATTTCTCTCCCAGGTTCTATATCTTGATGACCAGTAAGACACTCTTCACATCACTGCAGCCTCTTAAATATAAACCATCGGAGAGGTAACTCAGAGAAGGAGGAATCTGTGTGTATGTACGTGCAAGGTGTTAGAGTCCAGTTTCTTAAAGGTCCTGGACTTCCCAGTGAGTCCAAACCCCACACTGCCCACAATATTACCACCATCCATGGGAGCTTTGCTTTGCCTGTAGTGCTTCCACAGGACACTTGCCACTATTTATTAGTGTTGCTTAGAGTGAAAGGAATGCAGATAAACTAATAACCATCAAGAAAGGACAAGGGGCAGTTTTGGCAATATATTAATCCTGTAACCATCTAGAATGAAACTGACCTGGGATTTACCACAGAACTGATAATACTCTGTAGTTCATTTTGCTGCTAGGTTATACCAATACACTGTTTGCATGAAGAGGCAGCTCTAATTCATGGCCCAGCATCTTGCTGTGCATGCCATATTTCGTACACAATATCAGTGTCTAGTTTACAGTAAAGCAGCCCTGCTTTAGCCACTGTGAAGTGGGAAGCAAAATTATATTTATCACACTGCCAATGTCCAAAAATAGTGGTTTACAGCTGCAGAGCATTCTGGCCATGGCTTTGCTGCATGTGACATGGCACTGAACTGAGTCTTGGGAAATAAGGGACTAATGGCATTAAGAAAAGCCTGCCAGGCATTTATCATTTGGAGCAAAGTTGCTTCTTATTTTTTTGGGAACCATAACAAGGACTTGGAAAATCTGGGCTTAGTTTTTGTGTGCCTTAGCATTCCTGCATACACAGCAGCACAGGAAGGCATTTCAGCCTTACAGGCTCTATCCTGTGCATGAATAGTAAGTGAAATAATTCCCAATATCACCGCAGTGTTGGGAAGATAAAATATTTTAAGGTGGGATTGTGCTCCAGTGCTAGAGCTCATGCAACAGTACCAGAGCTGAGGAGACAATGGGATATAAGGTTATTTATGGAATTAACCATGGTTAAAAGCATGTTTGCAGGTCACTTTCCTTTACCCCAGCCATTCCTCCTTCCCACTGCCCTGCCCTGCCAGTCTCCCCGGTCAGGAATGTGCCAGCTGGTCTAGCACAGAGCTGGTAACAGCATGTGTTGTTTGAGAACAGCAGGTACTGCTTTGGAAACATGATGGATTTAGCAACACAAGGATGTAGGAATTTTTACAGAAACAGGAGTTTATTGCCAGTCCACTCTCTAATGCAAAGTTTGCATGTGAGATATTATAAAGCCAGTTTTAACAAGATTTTTTTAATCAGAAAAGACTCATCTTTGGGGCAAAAAAAAGAATAATCTACTGGAGGAGGACTTGTAGGGAAATAAGAATTGAAGAACTCTTATATTGACTTCTCTTGAATTCATACAAGGAAGGATGCACTGCTCTTCACTCTTGCTGCATAACATTTAGCACAAAGCCAGCCTACACCTTCATAAAGTAGCAGGTTATCCAGAAAATCCCAGTGTTTTTGCAGAAAGCAGCAAGAGAAGGAATACAGAGAGACAAGTCACAGTAACCAAAGCCCTGTTATTCCTGACAGTGCGCTGGACTCCAAGACAAGGTAGGGTTTTTATGTTACAGAAAAGCACAGACGTTCATGTGGTGCTGTACTGGCGAAGATATTTTACCATATGAAGTCTTCAAAGACTTTCAGAGATGTCTTTTTGCTCCTCCTAATGCTGATGAAGCAGCACTAACTGATGGGCTCCACACAAGCTTCCTCCCTAGGCAGCATCACCACCCTACAACTGAGCTTGCAAGGATTTCCCAGTCTTCACCTCAGGCCCTGCTTTGCAGCCAGCTGCATCTGTAGCTCCTCATGGCAAAGTAAAGCAGAGCAGAACTTGGCACGAAAAGTAGAGACAACAGTGCAATCAATAAAGGTGATAAATTTGTATATACTTAGTGTAAGCAGTCGTGCATTACTACGCACCACATCCAAAACAAATGCTATTTCTTGCCACTATCTAAGAAAACCCAGTATGACTGTGACAGTACAAATAATTCTTTTTTATTTCACTGGGTCCTCAGTGCAGATGAATTGAAAAAAATAAATGTTTTTACTTGAGAGAAACAATGGAAAGATTTATAAACAAAAGAAAATTAAAAGGATGCTTTACTAGATAGAACATCAGAGTTTTTACAGCTGTGACAATGAACACAGTGCTTGTTCTACCATAAAGCTGGTGGTATTTGCTCATGGAAGAACAGCATACATTTTCAGCTCTACACTCTTCCAAGACGTGTTTTTTTGTGGGAAGGAAAGTTTGTTCTTTCTTATTTCAAACACTGAAGTAGGTATTTCTTTAAATCAGTGCTCAAAGATCCTTGGCACTTCCTTAGAAGTGTTACCTTATGACAGATTGTCAAAAAAAGGTATCAATCCTCCTTACATAAATGGATGGTGAAATGCAAGCTCCGTTAAGAAAACACCTTCGGTACTTTATCAGTTCCTCAGCAGAGGAAGATACCTCCAAAATAGATCCCTCTCCTCCTACACAAAGAGAAGTCATTCCAGTACAGCTAAAAGGTGAATTTGACCTGGTTTACCCAGGAGATAGCGCCAAGAGTCCTTCGTTTTGATTAGTTTCTATATATTAAAATTGTATTTCTCTGGACTTCTTTCTTTGAACCTTCCTTTCTCTTATTCCTCTTTTAACCTTAAAAACCAAAAGTGACAAGAAAATGTGCATCCCATGCAATAGTAAATGTGTTCTTTTCCACAGCCTCCCTCAGCTGAAAACACTGAGGCCAAGAATTCTCAGGTACTTTTATAATCAGTGTTTTCCCTAAAATGATGTGTGTCTCTTGTTTCTACCCCACAATAACTATTCCTCAAACAGATTTTTGTAAGGCAGACATTCTGGGGAACCTTTCAAGTATTAGAAATGAAACTACTGACACCTCACTTGGTATTAGCTGTCAATCCTGGGAAATCCAGTCCCTCTGGGAAGTTCTCTGTGGGCCTGGTCTCAGGCAGGAGGGAAGGCTGGGTCTGTGCTTCTGCCTGACACATCCACTTCACCTGCTGAAGAAATTGGTGTTTTCCTAAGGAGTGCTTGGTGGCTGCTGGAAGCTGGACTCTGCTATTTACTATGTTCAGTGTCCCAAATTACTGCTGACTTCTGTAAACAGCAGTATATTTATTATTACCTTCAGATCAGCAGAACCTTTTAGACACGTTAACTTTCATTTCAGTTACCAAAATATGTCTTAACACTAATCTAAAAACCTTAGAAAATTAACGAAATATGTGCATTTTACCCATGCCCATAGCTGAAAACAAAACCATTTTGGAAAATGGAGCCATGAACGAAAACTAAAGCACAAAATATGCAACTGGATTAAGGTATTGAATAAAAATAACAGTTGCTCATGGAGGCTTTCTCCTGTGATCCTAAGTCACAATGTGTTACCAAAAGACAAAGTGATCTTTAGCAGAAAGAATGAAAGACATGATCACAAACCTCAGGTGACCTTCTTTGTGCTAAGAGTGACAGACTCTGGAGCAGGGCCTGCGTTGAGGGAATGCCACAGTCAGAAAAACAAAGTTAGGAAGTTCATGGTCATTCACCCACCAAAGTAAATTAATAACTGCACAAGGGATAACACAACGTGAACAAAGACATCAAATTGTTGCTAGCAGGTTTTCCATTAGAGTGAGAGGATGAATTTCTCTTTCTAAATTATGCTAATCCTTTTGCTAGCACGTTGCTTGTTCTTTGTGTTTCACTTGAATACTCAAAACTCAGAAAGAAGGTTAAATAAGGTTCCTTCAAAAGAAAAAGCTAGTTAAAAAATTAGGAGACTTGAAGCAAAAAAAAAAGGAAAAAAAAAAGTAAAAAACAACCCCCAAACAGATGGAAGTCAAACATCTCGCTTTAGGAGTGAGTGTTATTCCTGACAGTCCAAACCAAAGATTGTCTATGGTTTGTTTCAAGATGAGAAAAAATGTGTATATTTAGGATGGCAATATCAGAATGCTCTCAGCGTTGTTTTGGGAGACATTTATAGATTGTGATAGGTTTCCAGAAAGACAAAGTATTTTAGTAACATGTCTTTATATCTGTCATAAAAAATCTTTCACAAGTGCTGTTAAAAACCCCTGGCTGAGAAACAGTGTTAAGACTCCCTTTTATAATATTCATTTGTTTGAATGATAAGATTTAATACACACACTTTGGAAAGTAACTTGCAGCAAGCAGCTACCACATCATACAATAATGAAGATGGGTAGAAAAACTCATTAAAATCACATCTTACCATAAGAAAATTATGATAACTTATATACAGGCTAATTATTTAATAATGTACAGCTGTTAAATTAACTACTACTAATTACTATTAGAAATTACTACCAGAAGTTCATGGGGTTTTAGAAATGCAAGATATAATTGTGATGTAACTGGAAAGTAGGAATACATCCCCACTTTCATCACTGATCTTAATTTGTGCCATTTTATCCATGAAGACCTACGATCTCATTAAACATTTCACTATAAACAGTCTAACATTTGGTTTCCTCCAAGATGTCCACCCTTAACTAAAGAAAAACATAGTCAGTGTTTTAATTTAGGGAAACATTCGAGTGCATGCTTAATTTTTCCCCAGTCACAAAAATTCTCAGCTTCTGATTAACTTTGATTTAAGGGACAGATTCATGCATTTAAAGGCAACTCCATGCCCAAGACTGTCCCAACGGGTTTCTCTTCTTTAGTCACTCTGTGCTGCATCAGCCCTTGTTTCTCCCTCCTCCAATACCCAAGACCATGAACAAGAGACTAAGTTTTATCAGCTTTGAGCAGAGTAGAAGGCACAGTGCTCAGCTCTCTGAGCAAAACTGTATCACCACTTGTGGAATAAATTCTCATTCTTTCATGAGCCAGAAGGCAGACACCTCCTGTAAGCAGACCTAAACCCCAAATTAGGCACGACACACCAACAGTGTAAGAATCAGGAGTTCATCAGGAATATTTTCCTAAAGACAGCAAATACAGGACTATGGTGTCTGGTAGCTAAAGCACTTGGACAAGAAATTGGAGATAGGTGTTTAAGGGCTTTCAAAGCCTGAGGGAATTTAAACCTTCTTCTGTAGAAATTTAGAGGCCAGGAACCTAAGAGTCTGCAGAAAGGTAGAAGTAGCCCTAGAGTTTCACCTGCAGGGGACAGGAGAGGCCTGAGCTTGATTACTGCTGCTTTGATTACTGCTTTAGTTTTACATCCACCATGACTTCGTAGAAAAAGAGAAAATAATCTAGAAGTCTAAGACCTGAAAGACAATCTGTGACTCTTTCAGTACTGTTTAAAACATATTAAATAGTTTGCTAGTGGGTGAAGAAATTCTGCAAGAGCACTAGTATTATTGCAATGTTGATTAGCGAGGAAAATCCAGCCACAATTAATTTCCTAGTGTTTGATGACTCCCTGGCTTCCCTCTACTTTACCCCAAAAACATTTTGCTGTTCTTTCAGCTCACAGTGAGATTTCACAGAGAGCTTTTCATAAAATGAACCTACTCAAGGCTATTTTGTGAAAAGCATGACATTCATTTTGCATTTATGGTAATGTTTAAATAAATACGCTCTCCAAATTGTTTTGCAAGACCCTGGAGTGCTGCACAGAGTGGATAGATGGCTTCCAGTCATCTTCAGCACAGAAAGCAGATTAACGTGGCAGAGCAGCCGGGGAGGAACATGTGGAGAACATCCTGGAATGACAGTCCTGATGTGATAAAGATGTTAACAATAGTTATTAAAGAGGTCAAAATAAAAAGAGATTTAGAGAAAGAAGTTGCAAGAGCTGGAGACTGAGAACTGCTCTCTCACTGTCTTTGAGCCTGTGCTACCATGGATGCGCAAACTTGCATTGAGGGACACACGTTTGTCCAAGGGAAGAGGAAAAAACCACTGTCAGAAGTAATTGTGAACTGCACAAATTCATCTGAGGTTGAAATAAAGTCTCAAAGGATTTGTTTAATCAGAAACAACAAAAGTACATCAGTGGTTCTCCTTCAGTTCATGGGAAAGACTGAAGGAAATAGGGCTGGGGTGATAATTAATGCAGTATCTCTATATCTCAAGGGATGGTAGCCCTGCAAAACATTATTTATTTAATAAAAGAAATAAAATATTAATTTTCTCATCTTGGAAAAGCAAACATATTGAGCATTTTCTGTTGCATTTATATTGAGGTGAGCCAACAGGATTGGAGATTCAATACTATTAAAAATAGATAAATATGAGATTTTCTTGTATATTTTGGAGAGTTGCACAAGGCTTAACAAGAACAGAGCAATCCGTTCCCTCCTGTTATTGCATAAGAGAGAAAAGAGGGAGATGTGACATTTGCAACAGACTGGGAAAGAGGTTCTCTGTTGGTACAGGAGGGAGGGCTTTAGGGATTGATTGAAAGCCACTAAACCCATGAAATGAGGGCTCCATTTTGACTTAAGCCTCAAAAAGAGGAGCAATAGGTCAGATGTGATGAAAGGAATAAGAGTGTCGTAACAATGAAATATTAAGTGCTTGTGAGAAAGATTGCTGTGCACCTCAGGTTAGTTTTAAAGAAAGGAAAGTTATTCAAGAAAAATTAAATTTGGGATACCAGGCTTAGGGAAGGGTTTTCTGCTATTGTTTTAGATGTTAGGAAAATAAAAATTAAAAGACAAAACAGACTGCAGTTGTGAAAAAGAGATGCCAAAATTCAGGTCAGGATTTCAGAAGCACGAAAGTGACAGAAGTGTGGATTTAAGGGGCCTGAAAAACAGACCACAGATTTAAAACTTGAAGGAGAACCTAACGATGGCAATTGTTACTCTCTAACTAAGTAACAAACCAAGAGAAGACAAAAGACTGACATTGTAATCAAAAATAAGGCAGTGAAAGCATGAAGAAAAATGCTTGAAACACTGAGACTGATGAGGAGGTAGCACTTTAAAGTGGCTGAAAAGCACCAGAGGTTACAGGCAGACAAAAAACCAAGGAAAGAGATTCCAAGGCACGAAGTGAAGCAGAGAGACCAAACCCTCAAAAGAGAGATTTTCCAAGAGCTTTTGCTAACTCAGAGCTTTGCTTTACCACGTTACAGTCAGTAGTTAGCAGCTACACAGAGCTGGTAACCAGCTGGCAGTTCTGCATTTACTGCTTTGCACCTCTGTGTCACTGCTGCTGTCAGTCACAGCATCCCCAGCTCCACCCTGGAGCCCCAGGGACAACAGAACAGGGCAGTGTTTTATGGGGGATATTCCCTGTTCCAGAGCTGGAGCTGCAGGAGTGACAGGTCTATGGGCTCAGCCTGCATTTCTTACTCTACCACATTTAAGGCAGAGATTCAGTTTCATTTTCAGTCATTCAACCACCATCAATTTACAGCGACACTGGATACCTTCTGGCTGCAGCTCCCAATTAATCTGAGGAACGGGAGAGCTTGGCTGTGCTGATGGTGTAAACAAGCCAGTTAGGAGCATGTCAGGCTTTGTTCAGCCAGGAATCACATCCTTGTTATGAGCTGAAGCACCACACCTGCTTCTTTTAGGTTAACCGACAAATTGCTGCTATGTAAATCTGCCGTTTGAATGTGAAACCAGGCCTCTCCTGAGGCTGACTGACAGTGTGTGAGAAAGGGAAATTGAAACAAAAAGCTAGCACATCAAACTTGTGCTATCTCACATGGCAAGATATCCTTGCACCAGGGAATGTAACTCTGTCTATGAGGCAGGATTACTCACAAACACCAAGTAGGTAATGTACATCTCTATCCCAACACAGACAGAGAAGGTGTTTTTCTAAACAGCCGTAGTAATTGCAAAAGCTGAAATAGAGGAAATTGTCAGTGCCACCTCTGATTCTCCAGAGAAATTAGTTAAATAACGTCTGACAGTCATTAGAAGTGTTGGACCTTCATTCCAATCCTAGCACCATTCAGACAAAATGGCCTGTTGTAATTAACCACACACACACACTGCTGTGGTCTGTGGATGTGTGGCAGTGGGAGTAATTTCCATAGGAACAGTGCTGTCCTTCTGAAAAGCCCAGTCATGCCATCAAGGGCCTATACAAGGGTGCCCTGGCATTCCTGCCCCACCTGAAGACACAAATGGGTTCCACAATATTCACTGGGCTGTGACAAGTGTCCCTTGCACGCTGTGTGGCTCCACAGTCCCAGGTACAGCTGAGGAAGATGCAGATCTGCTGCCTGTGACGTCTTAGCTTGCCTCCCTAATCCCCTGGGTAGCTCTGGGGGTGCAGTAAGGGAGTGGAAGTCCTGAGATTGTATCAAAATGCTTTTGACCTCTTCAGGCATCAGAAATGTTCCATACTGTATGGGGGGGTGGACCTGTTAGCTGAGAGACCTCTCTCACCTGACTCTGAAGGTATCAGCTGCAAGTCTCTGGGCAACTTCTGATGGTGTTTTACTTCCCTGGAAAAATCTTCTCCCGAACATCTAGTCTAAATGTAGCTTTGTCTGATTTTCTGTGACAGTCCCCATGTCCTCCAAGAGTGTTTGTGTCCCGCCTGGGTGATTACCTGAGCACGGCCACGAATTAGATCTAAATCCTCCTTTGATATTCAACATCATACTCCGTTTCCTCTTACAGATTCTATGCACACTATTAAACAATTTAAGTCACAATCAGCCAAACAACGTTTGGTGGGGTTTAACATTCTACACTTTGTTAAAGTGCATTATGCTGAACCAGAGACAGTGGCTGAAAGCATCTACTTAAGGATTTTGAAACAGAGCACGGACAAAGGCAGTGGCATACAAACTGCATTGCCAAAATCCTTCCTGCTCCTTCTCATGCCAAAACCCCAGGAACCAGCATATCCTATCCAGTCTTTGAGTTATGCAACAGTGTGCAAAAGCTGTTGCCTTTAGAGCTGTTCAAGGATTTCTGGCTTGATCTCAGACATACTGACCATGACTCGTTGCCCAGGAAGAGTAGGTTTTCCTATCATCTGGTGCCCCTCGTTCACCAGTATTTTAACACACCTGCCCAGTTGTATTGCTCAACATGGGGAGTTAAACCAGAGCCCAGCATGGTATTTCCTCTGATGAGAAGCCAAGCTGAAATGTCCTCCACAGCTATCAAACAATGATGTGTACACAGCTGAGTCTGAGGGGAACGAAATCAGCATATTTTGAAATTTTGCAAATTGTAAAACCTAAACTCTAAAGTCCTGTATTTTTCCACTTATTTTAAAATTGATAGCTCTAAGAAGGCAGGCAGAGGGCAAGATGTACATCTAACACCTAATAAATCATCATTCTCAACTAAACATTATAGATCCTAACTCATCAGAATGAATATTTAAGAACTAAATAAGTAGTCAAGACACAACCAAAAGAGTTTTAAGTATGACTACATTATATATACAGTTTTACTTTAGGATTAAAGTAGGATAAATCACTTAATCCATCAAAATCAGATAAGAAAGGAGCTTCAGGATCTATAATTCAGTGAGTTTCAAAAATAGAACTTAATTGCCTGAAATTGTGCTCTGATCCATACGCTTCCATGGACAAATGCAATTACTGCCTCTTGTAAACAAGTTAATTGATGTGAGAGAATATAGTTCAGAATACCTTATATGTGAACAACATTTCACAAAAAGCACAGAGACCTGAGCAATGATCAGTAGTAATCATCACAATCCCACTGGAACAGATAAAACTAAGCTGCTCTGTTTGCATCAGCTGAGAGTCTGGTTCAGTTTTCCTTAAAATAATAAAAACATGTCCTCTCACCCAGCAAAACAAATTAGCTGTTCAAGCTCTTGAAAAAAATTCTCGCTAGCACAAAGGTAAAAAGCCTTTTCTTAGATGAGGCAATCAAAAATCTTAGAGCAACTACAAGATCTGAACTCTTATCAGTGATTGCCATTACACAGACATCTCTCAGGACAGAAGCACCCAAAATGGCAGTAGTTACATTGCCAGTAAAATGACAAATGCTAGCAATTCCTCATTTTTGCTATCAGACTCATAAACTAAGATGGCACAAGACCTTGTGATCAACCAGTCAGACATTTTCATGAAGAAAAGGTCATGGAATTGCAGTTAATTCATTCGTCCTTGAACTGCAGGGTGACAGTAGCAAAATACACAGCTTTGAAGATGTTTTAATCTGCTTACCATATACTTTATCTTGTGTCTGTCTGCTTTTTAAACCCAGGAGACACATGCCCTCATAAGACCCCATCTGATGTCACCTTCCCTGTTGTATCAGCCAAATTGGTAATCTTACTGAAAAAAAAAAATTCTTTCAACAAGGTGTGTTTTATTGCTATTAATTATGAAACTCAATAAATCAGTCTCCTCAAAGACCAAAAAGAATTTCAATCTAAGTTCCTGTTTCTCGTTAAAAATTAATTTTTTATCACATTTAATATGATACATTTGGTTTTAATTTCTTGCCCCTTAAAAATGTTGGCTTTCTTCAAAATGTGATTTGCCCAAAAGTGACACCCACACAACAAGTGGGTGGAAAGGCTAAAATTTTCTGTTTACAAACTGTCTTTGAACAGTCGATACACTTTACAAAATGTGTTTGGCACTGGGTGAATACGATGTACACACATCACAAAATGAGAACAACTTGTCTGGATTTTATGGAATTGCTTTCACATATATTATTTGTCAATTTTCTTTTTCCTTTTAATGCCTGGTTCAAATTACGCTGAATTCATTAGAAAGGTACTGAGTTTTGCATCAGGTTGTACACATTCAGCATATAGAGCTGGCTAAATAAATCAGAGATACCTCCTTATCTTTTGATGCCTAAACTTTTTCAGAAATAATATTGTCCCTTCTTCATTCAGATCTAAATCCTGTTCACTTGTGAACAAAACAGAAAACTAAAGAAGCATTGGACCAAAATTACATTTCTTTAGTTCTCTGGATACATCATGGAATCATCAAGGTTGGAGGAGACCTTCAAGATCATCCAGTCCAAGCACCAACCCAGCACCACCATAATCAACCCTAAACCACATCCCCAATTGTCACATCCAGAGGCCTCCCAAACACTTCCAGAGACAACGACCTCACCACCTCCCTGGGCAACTTATTCCAATGCCTGACCACTCTTTGAGTGAGAAAAAACTTTCAAATATCTAATCTGAAACTCACCTGTCTCGTCCTTTCACTTGAGACATGGCAGGAGATATCAACCCCCACCTGGCTACACCCTCATTTCAGAGAGTTGTAGAGAGATAAGGTCCCCCCTGAGCCTCCCCTTCTCTGGGCTAAACACCCTCAGCTTTGTCAGCCACTCCTCATAAGATGTGTTTCCAGACCCTTCCCCAGCTCCATTCCTTTCTCTGGACCTCCTCCAGCACCTCAATGTCTCTCTCACACTGAAGTGCCAGAACTGGACAGACCATTCAAGGTGTGGTCTCAGCAATGCCCAGCACAGAGCACAGTCACTGCCCTCATCCTGCTGACCACACTATTCTTGATACAGACCAGGAGGTCACTGGCCTTCCCGACCACCTGGGCACACACTGGCTCTTCACCTTACTGGACCTCATGCAGTTGCCTGTTGACCCAGCCTGTCAAGATGTCTCTGCAGAGAGAGATCAAGATGTGATCTCATACTTGATAAAACATGGGAGAACAACAACATTTCTTGGGTTTGCTGCCATGAAATACATCCCACTGATGACTTTCTTGCCATTTCCTAATTGTGTTGAGTAGCAGAGTGGCCAGTTTGTGGGAACAGTTGCTCACACATAATTTCAGAGGCTCGGGCACTACCTGTTCAAAAGGACATTTCTGGCACTTGGAGACAGCTCCCTGCCCCAGGCAGAAGGGCTCACCTTGCCTTCACAAGGATGGTCAAGAGAGCTGCAATGTAAACAGACACATTTAGGACCCTCTCTGAGCTCTTGGCAGCTTTCTTGCTGTCACCTTGTGAAAGGATTTTCTCGATGTCCGACTGCTAGCACAGAGGTGGCTGAAAAGCGAGCTACTGTGCACTCACAAGCTTTTGTAAAGGAACAGGTTCCCATGAACAAAACTGCTGGCTGGGACTATTTATACTTCCAAAGGTCCACTGTGCAGGATCAAAGGCTTTTAACTGTTGCTGTGAAGAGCATCTATTCTATGTAAAACCTCACAGAAGGAACCTGACATTTGATATCATTTCTTACAGATATCGCAATACTCCCTCCTGTATACCCTGCCAAAATATTTGCAACCAAATGCATTTGACTGAAAACTTGGCATAGGACTTCCATTAATAATTTTCAATTCATGGAATAGGTAGATTAGCCAGGGGAAAAGCACAATAGATGTGGGCAAGTCAGTAAGCCAATCACTGGCAGATGCCTTGCCTCAGAATTAAAGTATTTTGACCTTTCAGGGCAGATAGTTTAAGGAAAATGGAAGTTTTAACAACAATGCTTCAATTGTTAAGATGTTGCAATCAGTACACCACACGTGAAGGGCTCTCTCACAAATGAAGACACTCTCAGCACGGTGAAATGACAAGCTTTCAAAACAGACAACACTCTTTGGCTACTGCAAATAAAGGCAAAGAAAATGTGTACTTTCACATTAGATTGCACAGGTAAAGTGAAAATCAGGGTGTTCCTCCAATCTGCAAGGAAAATCAAAGGGAGAGGCTGCAAGGAAAGTCCTGGAAAGGACATCTCTTTATCTTTTATCATCCTGGATCTGCCTGGCCTCTGCCTGCCTCAAGGACAGACATTTGCTGAGGGAAACTGGCAGGGAAGATCATTTCACCCAGACCTTTGGATCTGACAATGTTACAAGAGGGCAAATACTACCTAACACTCATGTTAGTTCAAAATAAAATCCTTCCCACTGCTTAAACACACGCTGCATTTTCTAACAAGTGAAGAAATTCTTTCTTTCACCCTAGGTTTGCTCCATTCACCGCCAGAGCGAGCGCTGCCGCTCTCAGCGTGCTTGTGACACAGGCACAGCTCTGCTGTGGCTCCTCAGCATTCCCACACTTGCAGATTGATCTGTTTGCTCTTAGCACTGCTCAGCTCATGCCACAGCTGTATTTCACTCAGTGCTGTGGTGGTAAAACTGCTGGTACAGCCACGATATGAGCGTCGACTTATGAAAGCAAGATTGTAGAGCACAGTCATCTTTTATAGCACAGCAGTAAAACAGCTGGGAAATTCAGAAACCTGATAATGGGACTGTCAAATGCTTTTCCACATTTCCCAATTTCCATTCCTCTAATGAAAAATATTCCCTCTGCCTTCACATCACACCTCTCCTATTTTTTTATCACTTTCCATAAATCACTCTTCCACTCTCTGGATGAATCAAACTTTTTTGTGTAAGTACCTGAAAGCCTGTCATGACCATCTAGTGTAGAAATGACAAGCACAAATGCAGCCCAGGACATTGCCTAGACTGTCACACACTCAGCTGTAAGGCCCCTTCCAGCCCAGGCTATTACATGATCTATGGTCCTCTTGGATTTGTTTTAGTCTTCATGGAACCCTACAGAAAATTTGCTTTGAAAAAATATTAAGCAGCTTGTTAGGAAATATTAATCAACTAATTTTAATCATATCACTGGCAAAATATTCACACTGCCTTTTAAATGATGGAAACTCACCTTTAACTGGTCTGCATTCAACAGCTAAAAAATAATATTATACCAAAATACTTTATAAAGCAAGAGTCAGAGTAACTAGAGGCTGTTCCAGTTTACGTCAAAATAGCTTGAAACAACAAATTCAAGTGTAAAATATTGCTCAGCACACAGGCTTACAAAGGTATTTCACCATATACTAGTGGATTGTTACAAACTTAGACATTCTTTTCAAGGAGAATATTCCCAGAGATTTTTAGATCATGTTGGATGGAAACAAGTGCATCTTGTATAAATACTTTGGCAATTCTGATAGCCAAATAATCTTTCCTCAATTACTCATCTTTTTATTGTTATTTTTTAAAATAATCAATTACTTTATTTTAGCTGTTTTTCTACTCTTATAATAGGAGGGTTAGATTCTCCATCACGTAAACGATGTTATGTAACACTTCCATGATGTCAAGTAGACTCAATGGATGTAAACACCCTTTAAAGAGACCTCTCTGGTTGGTTTAAATCTCTGTAAAGCAAAATACCAGTCCCATTCTAACTGCAGTACAAAGGGAAATTTGGATGTGATTGAGATCATCTGACTACAGATGCCAGAACAGTTGTATTATAGAACGCCTGTGAGCACAGCTGCTTCCTTATCACAAGACCCGAGAAGAATGCACCACACATCGAAGGGCAGAGCTGCCTTCCCTCCTGCCTCCTAATAAACCCCCTGCATGGGGTACTTTCTATGGGCCGTCACAGCACAGAAACTGTCCAGAGCACAAGGAATTGGTACCAAACCACCCCTCCCTGAATGTTATTTTCCACAGGCAGCAGGGAGGACATTCACTCTGTTCCTTGAGGCACCTTTATGTGGAATAACACAATTAATTTCTCCAGGACCTAACGGGGTGCAGCCAGTCAGACCCTGATTTGGAAAACCCTGGGGTGCCATTTTCCAGGCACTCTTGTGCAATGAGTCTGCAGGAAAGCTCTCATTCGCACACAGGGAGAAAGCCATTTCTAATCTACTTTTGACCAGGGACCACATTATTGAGTGAGCTCTGCAATTTGGTCAAGACCACTAGGATAATATCAAAACCTACCTAAACACCCTAAAATTTCAGTATTACTGGGTACACATGACATACACAGTTTGATCAGCATCAGCCTTCTAAGAGAGTAAAGTACCTGGACAGGTTCCTAGAAAGAACCACATTTTAAGTAAGATTTTACTAACTTTCAACCCATGATCACTCTAATCCAGTTGTGCTTCACAGGTTTCCATTTTGAAACTTACTTCAATATTTTGCTGTTCAGAATACATGTGAAAGGGAAGAAATGTTCCACTAATCAAGATTTTATTATTTGATTTGAAAATTACAGTGCGATAACTGCAATTTTAAACCAAGTTTTCCAGTAATTCTCACAGGATTTTCTGCTTTCTGTGTGAATATTCTCCAGTTCACACGATGATCATCTTCCACACAACAAGTGCTTATATATTTAGGGGTGAACACAAAAGAGCTCCGTGTCCAAATCTGAGAGAGTGAGTGGCAACACAACTCCTTCAGCCTCTGGGGTGCTCAGCAAACTGAAAAGAGTGAAGAAAATTAGCTGGTTCTAGCATGAATCAGATGTTAGTACTGAAATAAAACTGATTCTCTTGACTGAAGGCTGGACAACACACAGTGACAGTGAGGAGAGAAGAAGAAAGGTAGATTTCAAAGACAACCTCTGCTGTCAGAAATCCAGAGGCTATGTTCAGAGATGGGGGAATCTGAGAGAGCAAAGGTGGGTCAGTCATGTATGAAAGAAAAAGGGTTTGGCAGGGGCTTCATTTCTATTCTCACGCAAGGCTGGGAACTCTTAGAATTTTTATTTTTTTTTCCTTACAAGGTGACTTTCTATAAATTATACACGAGATTCTCCCTTTGTGACCCTAGCATAAAAATACAAAGGCCCAATCAGATTTATATTCATTGGAGGATACCAGGCTGCTGTGATCCTTCAGGTGCAATAATATCATCATATCTAAACCATTCTTCCCAGTCTGTTACAAACAAAGTGTTTATTTACAGTTCAAGTCTTTGATTTTAACTTGCCTAGAACAATTTCCTTTCCATGTTCCATAAAGGTGAGAATAGAAGGTATATAGGGTACAGGAAACTGTGATGAAAAATCTCCAGAATGGGCTTTGCCATACTGGATGTTGCCCTCTGGTCTGGTTTCTGGCAAGTTGTAATAATGTAACCTGACTGCCAACTATCCTGACCTGTGGCTATTGTCACATACTTTCCCTAATCATCCACAAGATGCTGAATGAACTCGTCATAACTTATTTCTGTTATGCAACCACGTGAAGAATACAACTCTATCACGGTCTCATGGCCCAGAATAACTGCAGAAATGACTCGGTATCCAGGGAAAACTTTCAAGCTTGCAAAAACATGACATTTTCCTGGAAAGCAACTGTTAAACTCTGACTAATGCGTTCTCCTCTTTTCTTCTCCTTTTTTTTTTTTTTTTTTAATTTCTCTGTACAGGTTTTGAAGGTCTGAATGCTCCTGGGCACTGAGAACAATGTGAGGTGAAGACTGTCAAATAATGTCTGAGCAAGTGGGAACTCAGGCAGGACAACACTCTATTATGTGATATTTTGGGAACATTTTGAGGAAATGTAGCAGTCCAAGGGCCTAGAGCCAGACATTTCCTTTTTGCCCAGGCAGTCCATATTGCCAGGGCACCTATTAGGTGTCCTGGAAGGACTAAAGCTTGGCCACCAAGGGATCTGCTTCTGCAAGCACAGCTCTTAGACTGCATGAGCCATGCTGCTGCCTGGCTTGGAGTCCCACATGCTCCTGCCCAAACCAGGGAGAGCAGCTCTGGGGACTTCAGGAATCATATCCCTGACACAAACCTAACAAAAGCAAAGCTCCTCTCTCTTGTCCCTCCATTCCAGCTGGAAAGCCTCCTGACACCACAACCAGAAATGTACCTGGAGGGAAGTAAAACTAGGTGAGAGTGGACCCTAAGTGTAACTAAATATTAAGAATCAGACTGTGCTTCCCCACCACGTTAATAATTGTGGTTGACTACCCAAAAGAGGGAAAATATATATCATCCCCATCCAGAACTCACCTAGAATTTGCCCCTAGGAAGATAAACAACAATGAATGTGACAGAGAAAGTTTAAATTTGTGAAAACATTCTGATATATAGCCCTCATTTTGTTTCAGGCCACTTCACACAATTCCAGTGTCCCACGTTAAATAGTCCCCACATTCTAGGTACACATCACAGGAATGCCATGGAATTTACATAAGAAACTTTGATGTAGAGCTTAACACAAAACAGTACCAGCTGAGCATGCTATGGGATCACAGACATCCCGGAGGAAGGTATGCAAAATCCCGTTTTGTTGGAAACAGCTTTTCACCTTGTGCTGAAGAGGCTAGCAGGCTGAGAACCAAGGTGCTGTACTCTGGTCTGTTTGCCATGGAGGGAGCCTTGGGCAAACTCTTTTCCCTCTCTCAGTGTATGTGTTCCTGAGATAGTTAAACAGGATCAGCATCACAAAGAGCAAGAATTTCTGAGACTTGTAGTGTGCCTTGAAACATCCAAAAACCACCACTGCTCCAGTCCTGACTTCCAATACCCATCATGAGAAAATTACCATATATTATTATCAAAGCCATAGGGCTGCTAAAGACAGCACTGTTTTGTAATAGATGAGCAGGAATTTTAAGTGCCTGAACCATCAAGGGAAACTCTTTTCCTCCTGACATGGCCTCCAGCTATGTATGGATGCAGCACTTTGTTTTCTCCAGAGCAATGGTGACATTTTAGATCATCTGTTGTGCTATAAATGGAATGCTGCGATCTGCTGAACATTTGCTGCATGGAAGGCCATTTCCTGGTGCCTGAGTCATTAAGTTCCTTGGATGACATTGCCACATCTGTAACAAAAAGATGTAACATGCTGCTAATTTACGAGGCTGCTGTAGTGCTGGTATTTTAAACTACTCAGGTGTGAATAGCAAAGGCTGGCTGGTGTTTGAAATCCCTTCAGCAGTATTAGCTCACTGTGGGTGATATTTGAAACACTTGTCTGAACTGGAGGAACGGGGATTTGACAGATGGAACACTCAGTGGATCAGGAATTGGCTGAATGGTTGCACACTAAGACTTGTGGTCAATGGCTCGACATCCTCGTGGAAAGGAGCAACAAGGGGTGTTTCTCAGGGGTCAGTGCCGGGACTGGCACTGCTCAGCATCTTTGTCGAGAAACACACAAGTTCTGCTATACTGATTTTACAACTATAGCTATTAAATTATTAAAATCTAAACAAGAGACAGTGACAGGCTATCAAAACACTCAAGAAGAAGCTTTTTTCCAGTTCAAATCTGTAACTACATGTCCTCCATGGAGGCTGACAATCAATAAACACGAGAACAAGAAATCAAGAAGTCTCTTGGGTAACACCTCATTACTTCGGTGCTCACCCCTTATGCTGGGAGGAAGAACAGTCCTTCCTAACTAATCCTAATTCTCTTCTTTCAAAATATAGAATGTAAATGAGTTTGGCTGCAGATAATGATGTTTCTGTTATTAGTAACACCCTGGATAGCTTCAAACCCTGACTGGGAATCTAACTCCTGGGGACTTGGCTTAGCAGGATCTCCTTTTATATATCCTGCTCAGTGCAGAGTGTAAAATGGCTTCAGAGTCCTCTCCAGGGACACTGATAGGCCTGCACGCTTCATCACAGGCTATTACACACTCAAATTCACTGGGCTGAACATCTGTGGACAATATATATAACTTCAAAACATCCATGAAGCTCTTCAATCTGTCTGCAATTATTCAACTATAATTCTGAAGGCATTTGCTGACAGAAAATAGGAATTTGGTATGAAATCCTTTTCTTCTGTGTTGTTTCTCCAGCTGTCCAGAGAGGCTGAAACAGAGGCTTTCAGTTTAAATTTTAAGACACAATTTTATGGTGTAAATAAGCTGGCCAGCTTGAGTTGCACTGGAAGCAGCCTTCTGAGTCAGTTACCTGGGCAGGAGATCTTTTTATCTTCACAAAAATGGCCTCATTTATAATGGCCAGGACTTGTAACAGTCTGTGTTGGGGTTACCAGCAGGAATAAACCACAGCTTCTTCACCCAGTTACCTGATCACCATGGGCTTTGTGTCTCCCCTGCCAAACTTAGCAATGGAGGACGCAGCCTCCCTGGAGCTGTTTATCCTTCTGCATTGGCCATACCACCAAAGAGACTCCTTCCCCTTCAGGAAAGCTGGTGAAATTACATGGAATAAATCTGGGCCCAGCTATTCCAGTTTGCTGAGACCCAGAGGAAGATAATATTGAAGGGGACATGTAGTCTTGAATAAGACTTGCACCGTGTTTTCACTTGATTTTTTTTCTGTAACAATGGGGTCTTCACAGGAATTGAAATCTCATTTAAATATGGATTTTGGTGAAAGCAATTTTTTAAATTATAAGCATTTGAATAAGTTTTAAATATTTTCAGAATGTTTCTTTTTTTTTTTCACGAAATAATTGTTATACTTCCTTGCATTTAATATCCATTGAATAGTTTAGACATTTCTAAATAAAAGGTGGAACACTATATTTAAAATATTCATAATTTCTTTCCTCTCAGAAAATCTGCTTGGTAAAATTATTTTTAAAAAGCCACAAAAACCCAAGCTCTGTGCTCGTCCTGGCTTTGGAACACAAAGTTCTCCAACTGTGGTATTTCCTAAAAGCCAAACAAAGGAAGTGCTGCCAAAATCTTCACTGCCTCTTTTGAAAACATATAGCTTACGCAGTTCAATAGATTTCCATCAATTTGATCAGATAACATTTCATCTAATTAATTCTAGACAAATTCATGTGCCTTCAACAGAGAATTGGCTGCAGACTGAGGTTTTCTTTAGTTGATATAAAGACAAACCAGTTCATTATAATGTTCCTTGGGGTAATAAATCCACAATGACCTTAACCATGATTTTTTCTGTCGGTTCAAAAACGTAATCTTCATTCTTGGTTAGCCAGGTGATTTAGTGTGTTCTTCAACTGCCCAGCAACAAATTATTTCATTTATGCCTTCCATTTGTTCTTCCAACATCGCTGATCCAGGTAATAAAGAATCAGGTTCACAGTTATTATCCCTGGTTAATCCTTCATAATTGTCTACATGTTAAATCAGGGATATTATGCTGAATAGCATTTAATACAGTACCTTTACCGTGTGCATCAGACAAACTCAAAACAAAAAATGACCTTGACTGACACACAAGCCATTTCACATTCCAATTCTCTAAAAATACCTCATTTGGAAGCATTAGGTAGATGCAGACAATGGCCCTTGTCCTTCCACGTAACTGTTGGTTTCCACAATGCATTGATGACACCTTTAAAAAATGCACTCCCTCATAATAGGAAGAAAACCATAAATGTCAGAAGTTGCCTTCAGAGGCTGTTTGCACACAGGTACCTTGTTTTGTCCTTCATTTCTCACCTGAATGATGTTCTGCTCTACTTGACCAGGGTTCAGTGCTGAAATCTGTTTTCTCCCAAGGGATGGGGTTTTTTTAGACCTTGTTTTCACAGATAGTCTGAAGAAATTGAACCCTAACAAGAAAAGAAGAGGGATAGTAGATTTAGTTCAGGAATAAAGAGATCCAAGGCTTTTATTCTTCATTGTCACAGAAACACTGAACAGCAACGGTACAGACTCACAAAACCCCAGAATGGCTGAAGTTGGAAGGGACCTCTGGAGACCATTTTGTCCAACCCTCCTTCTCAGGCAGGGTCACCTAGACCAGGCTGCCCAGGACCATGTCCAAACAGCTTCTGAGTATCTCCAAGGATGGAGACTCCACAGCCTCCCTGGGTGACTTGTGCCAGTGCTCGGTCACCCTCACAGTGAAAAAGTGTTCTCTGATGTTCAGAGGGAACCTCCTGTGTTTCAGTTTGTGCCCGTGGCCTCTGGTCACGTCACTGAACACCAGTGAAAAGAGTCTGGCTGCTTTCTCTTTACAACCCCCCTTGAGATATCTGCACATGGGGGGATCACCCTGAGCCTTCCCTTCTCCAGGATGGGCAGTCCCAGCTATCTCAGCCTTGGTGAGGTGCTCCAGGCCCTTAAATCCTCTCAGAGGTCCTTTATCATCCTTAATAATCTCAGAGATCCTCTGCTGGACTCCCCAGTAGCTCTGTATCTTGACTAAGTAACTTCAGTAATTATTAAACTTTTTCTTTTCAGGCAGTTAGAGAACACAAGCGGAATAAGGGACTGTGATCTCAAGAACACAAAACAGTAAAAATATATAAAAAAAAAAAGACAAAGAAGAGACATACACCCAGGTGAAGCAAATTTGTCAGGTGAGACGATCATCTTTTGTTCTACCTCAACAAGAAACTTAACAGCACACAAAAAATTTTGCTTTAAAAGTGTCCTCCAGTGCCTGCTAGGGAGTGACTATTGGAAGGTGACATTTTCTTTTTCTTGTGACTGGTTATGCGCCCTGGGAAATGTAAAAATATCACCAAGGTATGCATAAGAGAGGAGTTAATTAGTTTAACTTCCTGATGGGAATATATTAACAGTGTAATAAGATGCTCAAATACTCTTTTTATGATTGTCCCTGCCAAAATAGTTGTTGGAAAGATTTTTGTAATACAAAAACTTTCATCCTCCATATGGAGATCCAGATGCTGACTCTGATCTTTGTATGGCAGAGGTCACTGCAAACATTCAGCCTCTAGATCTCAGAAGTGGCACCTCTGAGACTGTTACTGGAAGGATCCTGTGCCAGGATCAATATCTATAGCTTTCTCCTAAATTCCTCTACAGACCCAAAGGGAATCATTTCCCTGTATCAATACACAATCATTTGAGAGGGAGAATTTTTTTTTATTCCCATCCAGTGCTTTCATTTTTTAAATGCTTTTGTAGCCAAGTTCAAATGCAATTTGTCCTGCACAGTCATTGCCCCAAGTGGACAACATAATTAATCATGTATTCTTATGTACTTGTGACTTAAAATGACTTTTAGCTAAACACTCTTACCCTAACTCTCCCCTTGATTAAGCCTGAACCATATAAGCATGAATTTTATTACTGTGTCTCTCCTTCTGTCAGCCAGAATGTCACTTTGGAATTTAGTCTAGTGAAAACAAAAATATGTTGGTTTCCCCACTGTTCTAAAATATGTAACCTATTTTCCATTTAAAATAATTTTTTTAATGTATTTTCAGATAGCTGGAATGATAGATGGAATTCGTATTTTCTTACGAATTGCGTTCTAAAATTACACATAAAATACCTTCCCGCCTACATACTGAATATGAGGAATGTAGAATTATACTGCCTATAATAAAACCTGAAATCAACTTCCAGCTTCTTTATAACTGTCTAGACAAGAAAAATCTTCTCAAAAAGCCCCACTAACCTTAGGATCATCATTTAAGAGGACACTGTCTCCTAGGCTATTTATATTTCTATCTGCATCTGATAAAAATCTGTGGGTAGGACACACAGTCTAATTTCTATTTCCCTCCTTTATTAAGCCAAACAACCATATTTAGAGAGCTAATTCTCTTCAAGAAATGCATTTTACAAACAATGGAAAAACTAATACTTGAGCAGCATAGGCAGCACTGTGTTAAGGTATATTATTTCAGATTTACAAATAAGAAGGACTGTAAAACCTTCTTTTCTTCAGGTGACAAAGGAATGACGGCAAATTTCCAATTATTTCAGCAGATCAAGCATCCCTTTTCAATGCCAGGTTTTTTTCACATTTCTGTAACATTGTCCTGGCTGATACAACCACCTCATAAGTAATTGCTTGCATTAAACAATTATGAAAACTTTGGAAGACATAAAGAAAAATGTCTGGGAAAATAAAAAAAAAACCAAAAATAAAGTAAAATTTGATAAAAAACCTTCTGTCACTGCACATCCCCAAATTCCCATATTATTTTGCTGATTCATTTATAAGATTATATATTAAACAGCCATCTTTTTGAAAGGCCTTTCTGGTGCAAAATAAATTAACTTGACACATAAATTGTTCTCATTTTGCAGCTTTTCTAAAGGATTAAATCTTGGTGCCAAAAAAAACAAACATTGAAAAATACAGAAGAAAACAAAAAGAACAACAAAATTACCCTGTGTGGGGAAGAGAGCTTCTCTGCTTTCCAACACCCACCAGCCACAGGAGATGTGCCCAGCAACCAGGATCTTCAAGCAGACCCACATCTCCATTTGGGAAAAGATTTTTTCAAAGTGAGCAGGTCTATTTTAGAGACCACCAGGTTGGGGTACAGTTTTTACAGACCTGGCAGTATTTTTTTACCATAAACACTAAAAATGTTTTCATGGGCTCCTTGGAAAATCTCNTCTGCTTTCCAACACCCACCAGCCACAGATGTGCCCAGCAACCAGGATCTTCAAGCAGACCCACACCTCCATTTGGGAAAAGATTTTTTCAAAGTGAGCAGGTCTATTTTAGAGACCACCAGGTTGGGGTACAGTTTTTACAGACCTGGCAGTATTTTTTTACCATAAACACTAAAAATGTTTTCATGGGCTCCTTGGAAAATCTCTCCCTTAACTGTCCCACAAAGAAGGAAGCTGTAGGATGAATTTCGGGTCATCTGGTCACTGTTTGGCTGTTTTAGAAAATCAAACCTGGTGCCATAAGTGCAGGGAAAATCCTCAGCAGCAGCCTGAGTGTTCGGTTCTGCAGCTCCATCCCTACAGCTGCTCGTGCCAAGGAAGTTGTCAGGAAAACGCTGCTGCCGTGCCAGTGCTGCTCATCTCCTGATATTCTGCTCCTCTCCTGATTCAGGGATGGGTTACTGTTCAGCTACCACAGCCATGCCCTGGGTAACCATCTTCCAGCAGAAAACCAGCTGGATTTGAAGTAATTAAAGCACTCCTACATATTATTTGTTGTGAATGAAGAAGTCCCTTAAGTTCTTCAGGAACTTTTAGTCTTTACTATTTATCTGACAGGTTTTGATCACTTTATCTTGCCAAAATGATTAAGTACCATTAATCCCAGGCTGCCTGGTTCTAATAACCAGGTAAGCTGTCAAGTAACATTGTTTATTGTAAGATTAAAGTAAGACTGTTTATCTCCTACCATTGTAGTTCCAGTGACTTTCATATATGTTCTGTTTCTTCTATTCTATTCACCATTCTATTCTGAAACATTGATATAATTGCTATCTTTTCAAATTAATTCATTTCTTCCTTAGGCTGATAAACATATTAATCCGTAAAACTGATTCACTTTAATATGAAGTCTTCATCTTTTCTTATTGGTTATGAATCAATTACATGTTACCAATGCTTTTCCTTTCTGAAAAAATGTAAGATAAACAATAGCTGTTGTGACAGCCAACTTAACCATCTAGCACCATCTTGAGGTTAAACTGCTCTTGACATTCTAAAATAAATGGACATTCCTTGATTAGCTCACCAGAAGCTCTGGAGTGATGCAGATACTTATTTTTCACTGACAAAATTTTAAAAACCTCATCATTTGTAAGACAAACATCCTGTAGATTTTTTTTCTTTGCTTCCTTGCATAGACTTTAAGACAATTCTGTTAATTCTCATGGCAATTAAGTCTAAACTTATATTCCAAAGGAAGAGTGGGATACTGCACAACTTTATTCTGTAGCTGCTCTGAATATTGTACTCAGAAGTGAGCTAAGGGAAGTTCTAAGGTTTAGACCTTCATACACCAGTTCTCCCACAAGTACTTTGCATTTCCACTGGGATTAATTCTAAAGTTTAATTCTAGACAAAAACACATCATATTCTAAAGGATACTGGTCCACCCAGGCACAATCATCTTTAATTCACTTCTAACTGAAAATATCTAGGAATGACTGGATGGGATATTTTGTTGAAGCATAATGAAATATCAGCTAAAGCTATTGAGCTTGCACTGCTCATCATATGTTTGAGGTTAATCATAACACCAGAATATTGCTGCAATTATGAAAAGGGGATGAAGGCTGGGACCTTTTCAAGGAGCCAGGCAACAGTGAGGAAACTGTGCTAACTTTCTCCAGACAGATTTGCCAACTTTGAGACTTTCTAAAAAATATAAGCCTTTCACTCCTATGGTAATGAGAGGCTGAGAGATACAATGGCTGTATGCTTATTTCAAACAAATCTGATCCTGAGCCCTGTGCTACTGAGCTGAACTCCTGATGAGAATGAGAATTCAAGTAAACACAGCCGCAGTTTTATGAGCACCTCACATCAACAGCCGCTCAAACAGTCTTTGCTGCGTCCAGTGCTGTGTTATCATGTTTAGAGACTCAGTGTCAGGAAATTGCAGCACTTTCAAGAGCTCATCTTTTCATTCAATTGAGGATTTGGGAAAGATAGAGAACCCAAACCAGTTTACCTTTAATAAGGAAATAGGAACTTTTAGGACTCAGAGGACTGTAAAAATATGTGATTTCCATGACACTAGATATCAGCACTTTGTGCACACTGCTATTTCAGCCTCAAAACCTGCCTGAGAATGCAGACTGAAGGAAAAGCTAATGGATTTAAAATACCCCTGCCCTTCTTAAATTGTCCACATGATGATGTTCAGTTCTATAAGGGGTGACATTTCACTGTACATGGAAGTATCTCACCACATGTGAAGCTGCATTCCCAACACAACACATCAAACTTCTGATGTTAATTGCTGTACTTTCATTTTCTACCTCATGGCCCTGGGAAATGACTTTGCTTTTGCAGTGACATACACTTAGAACTGGAGGGTTGATCTTGCTAAAACACTTCCAATGGGTTGGCTTACAGGTTTCAGTACAGTTTAACATTAATTATATCTGGACATTTTCCACAACAAAGATAATTGCCTTGTGAAAATCAATTACAGCCATTGCCAACGTCAGGGGATTGATTTAAAGTCAACGTTGATGGTAACCACTGCATTCCAGAAAGACAAATGCAAATGCAAAACAAAATACACAATAATCAATAACAGAAATGGATATTCAGGAGACAGTCCCTTCTGGGGAACCCAGTCCCTGGAGACAGGGCACCTGTTTTCCTGAGACAGCAGATAAGTGAGACAAGGGAAGCAGAAGAAAAAAAGTCTAACTACTCTCCTGCCAGAGCTTTTGGAAGTGCCGTCAGGATTTGTGTCAGTGCTTTGAGAAAAGTGAGCAGGGTGTCTCTCAGATCACAGCAAGAGATGAAATCCATAGGGAGAGCACACAAAACTTCCGAAGAAAATACAACTCTTACTACATATCTGGAAACTTACAGGGAAAGTGACCGAGACACTACTCTTGTGAATGGGAAAATCCACTCCCTGCTTAGCCATAATCCCAGGACCGAGGCCTCTAAATGCAGTTAAACAGCTCTATTTGTGGCTCTTTTAGACTTAGATGAGACAGCAAGAGAAACTGAATGGCATTGAAAGCCCTTTTTGATAAGTTTTGTCAAAATACCTGCAGCAGCACTTCAAACTTTCAAGTGAAAGTATTAGGGGAAATTCCATGAAAGCCTCTTCCCGAAGGAGCTGTTCAAAACATCGTGGAAAGCAAAAGGATCAACAGCCCAGCATTTTCAGGGACAGTAATTGCCTCTCCTGCTAATTCACATTACAGTCACAGGGGGAATAAACCAGGAATGTGGGGCACTACTTGAGCCAGTGTCAGGTCTAAAACTCCAGACTGAAAATGTGCATCTGACTGTACACTTAGCCCATCTTCCAACATAAGCCTTGAAAGCCAGCACTGTATAGGAACCACATCTATTTCTGGCTCTGCCCTGATCTCCTTTTAACCCCCACACACCTCCTGGCTCCCTCCCTCCCTTTTCTGTAACATCCATGTCAGCCATGTATCTTTCAGAACAGCAGCTGTGTTTGTGTTCTCTGCTGGGGAATGGGGCCTGGCCCCCAGGACCACACAGATACTTTGACTATTTCATCATGAAACCCCAAATCTTGAGACCGGCAGAATCCTCATATAATGTCTGTCTGTGTGTCTTCATCCCATCAATGATTTATAAATTATGGATGAAGGAGTAGGGAGAGAGCAAGCACATTTACTTAGAGACTAGGCCAAATTACAGTGTTGACACTTGTTACCTATTGACATTTCTTGGTTATGTCCATGCCAATCTAATTCTTTCCTAATTGATCAATTTAGACATTGAAAATTAAAATTACTTTTCCTGTGCCAATTGTTCTTGTTCCATCATTGTATTTGACAACAAAAATGCTCAATATTTTAATTCCAGACAACCACTAATCAGTGTTGTTTTCTTTCATGAAAAAAAGCATTTTCAAAGCAACAAAACGTTGTCTGAGACAACAGAAATTTGGAGCTCCCTGGTCAGCACAGTAAAGTGTTATTTAGCCTTCACTGAGATATTTATTTGATGCATATTATACTTGTTAAAAGGCAAATGCACTTTAACACTGCAGTTTGTCTCTGAACAGATCACTTCACTCTGCTGAAAGATTTAGACCACCTATTTTTAACAAAAGAAAAGAAAACGTGCAGGTGAGATCAGGAAGCAAAAGGGCAGATATTGAAAGGCAGTACCAGGGTTAGGTACCACTAGAACTTGCAGCCTGCTTTAAAGGCTGGTGGAGCAGGAGCAGAGCCCTTCTGGGGGACAGTTTCTCATTGAAGGTGATGTGGATCTGAGTCAGGCAGATCTGCACCGTGGCAGGGCAGCCCAGGGCACGTTCCGACACAGAGGCACTACGTGAGGGAGCTGGTATTCCAGGATTTTCTCTCTTCACTTTTTTTTGTGATAATCAGAGCTTGACCAGAGCTGGAGCTGAGCCACCAGGTGGGATGAATAACTGCTACAAGGGACTAAAGCAAAGTCATGGCTTGACACCTTGTTCATTGACCAGCTCAGGATTACACTGATCACCAGGATGTTGGTTGGTTGGTGGTTTTTTTAACAATATATGCCTTCAAAACCAAAGAACAGGGGAACAAGTTTCATGGCTACCACAGCAAATATCCCCTGATTACCAGGAACAGCAGCAAGGTTAGTGCAGCTCCTTCCTGTGTGTGGCAGACTGTCCACTACCCTGAGACTTCAATACCAGCTTTTCAATAACTGGGTCTTAGGCAGTGACATCTGAGTGAAATGGAACACACACGTGGTACCCAGGTGGTCAGATTAGGTGGTCTAACTGCTCTCCCTGGGACTTAAACTCTGATTCCTAATCTAAGAGGCTCCACTGACTGCTTCTCCATAATCCCTTAGATTCTTACAGTACCATGAAGACACAGAAATGTATCTGTTGAATGAATTAGTCACAGTTATGCATGCAAAAAAAAAAAAAAAAAAGAAAAAGGGAAATAGATCTAACTGTCTTGTCATCACACTTCTCAAGAAAACTTTCCCATTATACCGAGGTCCACTTCAGTAGGAGGTACATCACCCTTCTGAAAGCACTCCTGTGACTGAGAGGTGTGAGAAAGCCCATTCATTTGGGAAGTGCCCCCAGGAGCCCATTTACGAAACCTCAGGGTCCCTGTGTACCCCTCTGCCAAGGCCCAGTCACAGCTGGAACAACTCTTCTGAGAGCAGTGAGTACACAGCAAACAGCCACACCCTGGTGCAAGGCAGCCTCTCTACTCAGAGAGAGCAGGCAGGCATTTGTGTGCTTATTCGGGATCATGTCCTAAAAATTGCTGCAGAAGTTAATATCCTGGGTCTGATCTGACGCCCATTAAACGTTACTGGGTCATTTTCATGGCCTTCAGCAGGCGGCAGCTCAGATCTTACTGCCATTTGGAGAAGCAGATGAAAGTTAGCTATTTTACAGAATCTGTAAAATTAACACTACTTGTGGGATAACAGCCAGAGAGCCCAGACTGTGCTTTTTAACATCAATATGAAAATCTCCTGCCCTGGCACCATTCTGGGACTGTGGCACAAGGCAACTGGGAGAGAAAACACACTTTTAGGAGGAGTCTTTGCGAAAGGCCTCTCCTCCACTTACCCTCCCCACACACCTGACTGTGTTCAGCCCCACCTGGCCCATCCCTAACTGGATTTCTGCAGATAAATGGGTACTTTTTCTGCTGGCATTGCACCTTTCCTCACATCTGGCTCTAACCTTCACGAGCTTCAGCTGCTGCCTCCGAGGTGAAGAGCAGGCAAGGTGAGGCTCAGATCAGTGTTCTCCCGAAGGAAGCTCTCGTTATCACAGAGGCACGAACAGCAAGCTGATCACACAGCCATTAACATCCCTGAAAGCCCCCTGCCAATTACCTGCATGGGAAGAGATGCATCTTGTGTGCTAACAAAACACATCAGGCAACAATATCAGGCTCAGTAGAGAGAAGGCATAAAAAGATGTTTTTCTCCTGCCAGCTGTTTTCAAAGCTCAACTTGAAACAAGTGACAAAGCAGTAGTTATTGTACAACAGATTGTGTGGTTGCCATGAAAACAGAAAGTTTCGGCACTCTCAGCTATCATTAGGATGCTCACTGGCACACTGAATCTTGATAGTTCCAGGGTACAAAACAGGAACCCCAGTGGGACCATCTACCCAGTAATTTACATGTAGCTGTGTAGGAGGCCAATATTTCAAGCAGACTTCGTGTATGTGCTCAGGATAAATCTAGGAGCCTAATAAGCTGTAAAAATGTATATCATCTGTCCTTCATGGGTAAGACTAATATCCTCTGATGATAATTTCTAAAATGGGTTCTGAATACTGAAATTTTAAATTGTGAAAAGCAATAAAACCACTCAGAGTGAGCATATCAAATTAATGTGTGATAATCCCTCCCTTGCTGCAGCAAGACTTTATTTTTAAGTGGCATTTTAAAAATGTCTTCTGTGAAGAATAAAATCAGTAGGGATGTGATAATACCACACCAACTGAGGAAAAAAAAAAATCCCTGTCCAAATTTGGAAAACCAAAATCTGTTGTTTTGAGACCAGGATGAAATTTTAAATGACAACGTGCAGGGGAAAAAGAGAAAAGGCGATCCTTGGAGCAGAGCTGTTCAGAAAAGGTCTCGGATATCCTTCTGGCAACCCTGAAACCCATCCCCATTCTTTACTGGCCTGTGGAGTACAGCACCAACTGTGTTTCCATATGGAAACCATGCTGCTCTTCTATGGAGAGGGGTCAATAAGAGGAATACATATTCCTGAGCTTCATATATTTCTACTGCCTTGGAAGGTGGCACCATTTGTTGGCTGCAAAGGAAAGTGATTTGTGAGGAGGACATGAATTCTTGTTTTCTCCACAGATGACTGGCTAATATTTATTGTCTATGATAAATATTTTTGTTTTGTTTCAACAAGGTATAAGAGAGCTTTGAGAGCTTAGATTTCCTAATTCCAAGGGTGTTGTAAATAAAACAAAAATCTGAGGAAGTTGTGCGTGAGTGAGAAACCTGTACCTGGTTTAACTTAAAGAGTTTAAATTCCACCAAAAATATCAGCGGGAAAGCATCAGGACATATCTAAGAGTCCTTACTAGCCTGTGACTCCAAACAATGTATTTCAGCTTTTAGGCTGTGTGCTTCACTGCAGTTTGCCACTGAAAATTTGGCACATCTTCTGTTTGACATTTATTAGACACAAGTTACTGTTTCTCATCCTAAAGTACAAAAGACATTATAGAAAAATATCTAATATGAGAAAGATGTTGCATTATAGAACAACTGATTCTGTATCCTTTTCATAAGCAGCAACTAGAAATTTCCCAAATAAGTTCCTTGCAGTTGAGAAAACTGTGTAAAAAGATGGAATTACCTTTCTCTGGTTCACTGGAAAATAACATGGAAGGGATCTTGAATGCTCAGAATGATAACAGATAAAGCATGAGATGGGAAATAAATGATACTTTTCACAGACCATAAAACCAGAAAAAGTAAAGGATGCTTGGGTTCCTAATATCAATTTATAGTTTCTACCTAGAGAAAAATGTTGCATTAACACACAGCCTACAATATGAAATGTGTGTCTTAAAAGACTGGTGATAGTCCAGAAGATAATTTCCTAAATCAAAAGGCTTCCATCCAGTGTGCTAGGAAATCTATACTACACTTTACCTTGAGAGATAAAGCCTAATTTTTCCTAGAGCTAAAATGTGATAGTTGGGGTAAAACCAATCATCCTACTGCTTTTCTTATGTGCAAGCAAAATAAAGTCTAAACCCCAGTGCTTTTAGAGAACCAATTCTGAGAAGTCAGAAACAATTACAGAACAGATTGATTGTTGATGTGAATTTAACAGAATAGCATGAGTTACAATGCCATTATTTTCCCAAGTGCTACAAAATAATAATCAAGGAAAACTACTCATTTTTAAAGCTTCATTGTGGAAACAAAAACATCCACAAAGAAATAAGAAAAGAATACTTAATAAATTACAAAAATAGGGTAGTTGATGATAACACATTATAAATCAAGAGGCAGAACTTGAAGAAAATTGAGACCAGAAGAATACAATCACTAGCAAGCACAGTTAAGACCAATAGCTTTTCAAAATATGTAAACCAACAAAACTAACACTACTTTCCCACATGCCATTAAAATGTGCTCCATACAAACTAAATTCAGTTGCTTGCTTTTTAA
Organism: Gymnorhina tibicen; assembly: GCA_013399875.1. NCBI lineage: Eukaryota > Metazoa > Chordata > Aves > Passeriformes > Artamidae > Gymnorhina > Gymnorhina tibicen. Next base: position 1,635,374 of record VXAZ01001300.1, on the reverse strand, counting down.
AATCTTGATTTATATTTTCCAGACTTGGAGGAAAAAATGCAATATATTAATTCTGCTGCCTTTTTTTTAAGTGACAGATTATTACAATTATTGATCGTTGATTTGTCTCCATTCTATGATACTACCCACTGCTAGTACAACCTCTTTTCTCAGTCTAACTGATGTAACCTGCTTTGTTGCAAGAGGGAATTTATCCTTGGGAATTAGAGGCTGTCAAGGGCTGTGAGAAAGAAACTGTGAAAATAAAAGCAATCAGTAAAAAGCACATATTTACCAAGAAATGTAACTGTACAGTTGCCTCAGTGGTGTTATTGTTTTCTCTCAGGTAAATTGTTTTATGACAGGCAGTGAATTTTTTTTATTTCCAATCCTGTAAGCAAACATCAACTACAAATAAAATTGCCCCCAAGGAAAAGAAATCCAAGAATAACAAATTCAAAAGAGATGGCACATGTGACAGAAAGCAATTCTCAGTGCAGGCTAGGCAATTATGAAATGGAAACATAAAAACTTACGGGAAAGTATTTTCCTCTTTTCATATTTCTTGTTTTAGCTCATTAGTGTTTGAGCCTTTGGACTACTAAACTCAATTAGCAGTAATTTAATTACCACCATATATTTTGAGGTGCAGAGCTCTCCACAGCAGACACTTGCTCCCTCAGAAGGCTCTCTGGAGACTCGGAGATGTATATTGCTATTATCAGTGGTTTCTTTCTTCTCCTCACCCAGTGCAGGAATGGAACAATAAAGAACAGATGTGGCCTCAACTCCTTCTCCATTTAAAACTGCCTACAGTAAATCAGCTTGCAGCTTTGACAGTCAAATGACAAGCCACAAAGTTCTTTCTCACTAAGCTCCTAAGGTGGAAGAAGTATTCACATCTGGTAAAATATTTATGAGTGCAAGTATATCTGTGTATCCTTAGGAGACAGATACATGTCACAGAGCCCTGGTGCTCCAGCTCTGTGATTGAATGGTATGGTTTTGAAAGATTCTTCCCTGGGGGAGAGAAGGGATAATATCTAAATCACCAGATTTTGAGTTTCCAGTAGCTTTTAGGCTAACTCAGGCCTAATCTGAGCTCTGGACTGCCTACTCTTTTTGTTTTTTCCCTCCTGTGTAAAGAGCTTTGACCAATTCTAATAAAAGCTGCTGTTAATTGTCCTGTACCCTACTAGCAAAAATGAAAGAAGTTTTTGTGTGTTCTCCTTCTACTATATTGGAAATGCTTAAATTTTAGTCATTTAAGAGAAAACATGAAACCTTTGCAGATGAACAAAGACAGGTGTGGGAAAGGCTTAAAAAGCAACAACCACATTATCATTCACTAATTCATGGCATTGTCAGCAAGGGACAAATATGAAACTTGCCAGGCCAGGAAATACTGCACAGTTGCAATTTTGGCAGCTCTCACTCTCCAGCTAAGCCTTCAAAAGCAAAGGAACAGAAGGTAAATCTATAGCAAAGCATGTGCAATTTATGGAAATGACAGAACTGGCAAACTCTCTTTCAGAACAATGAGACAAAATATTCAAAACTGGGTGCAAATGGTCCAGGTACAAATGGACCATTTCAGGCAGAGTGAGCAGAATCTGAAGAGGCAGAGCAATGCAAACACCAGATACAAGTAGCTATTAGCCCCTGTAAGACCTAAAACACTCTTACAGAGACAGCTCAGGTCATATCTTCCCATTCCTTCACCAAATGAGCCTCTTGCATTCCCATTCAAGTTTAAAGTAGAGCAACTTCAGCCTAACTTTTGGTATTCAAATGAGGCAGCTTAGTCAGGAACTTAGTCCTCCCTCTCCATTAAAGTAGAAATACTCTCAAGAGGTGATTTACAGCGTCAAGGCATCTCGCTGCCTCGTGCAGAGGCAATCTCACGGATTTTTCTGCAAAGCCGTAGCAGACACTCACGTTTTGCATACAAAAATTGCGCAGTGGGGAGGTAAAGCGCTGGGGTGGTCTTTAGCCCAGCGTGCCACGTCCACCGCCTCTGATGAGAGTAAGGGGGAGTTTCACCGCTGGGAAGTCCCTCGGCCGCGGGGTGCTCGGGCCCGCTTGCCGGGAGGGCGCTGAGCCCGGTGGGCCCGCAGGGTGGGTGCTGGGCCCCCTGGGCCCGCAGGGTTGGGTGCTGGGCCCGCAGGGTGGGTGCTGGGCCCCCTGGGCCCGCAGGGTTGGGTGCTGGGCCCGCAGGGTGGGTGCTGGGCCCCCTGGGCCCGCAGGGTTGGGTGCTGGGCCTCCTGGGCCCGCAGGGCGCTGTGTCCCACAGAGGCCGCCTCGGGCCGGGCACGGGGGGCCCAGCCCAGCGAGGAGCACAGCGCACGGCCCTGCCTGCGCTGCCGAACTGCTCCGCACAGCGCTGCTGGGGCACAGCGAACAACCTTCTCATGAAACCCGTGGGCTGCGGCTGCCTTCACCATCAATAGTGAAGAGCTGCCGTTTCTGTCTCTTTACAGTAATAATTGGGGCTTGGTTTTGCTGCTGTGCTACTGGGAGGCTCTTCTGATCTCCCTTTCAGACAGAAATGGGAGTTCTTGGAAGATGGAGCACTTCTTAAAGAAGTACTTGTTGTTACTGTCACTGCACACAACCCCAAGGTGAGCTCCTGGGATGTTTTCTCATGCTTTAGAGCTTTTTCTTTAAGCGCAATACAGGGGACAGTTTTTAACCTCTCCTGGTTTAATAACTGGCAGGTTGGTATTTGTGATGAAGTGCAAGGTTTTCTCAGGGTAGCAACACATTTATCAGACTCATTGATAGCACTGAAAAAGGCAAACAGGCTGCCAGACTGTACGGGGTAAAAGGAAAGGATTGGAAAACTGTTATGATTTTCAGTGGTGGTAGAGCCACTTCTCCCTACAAGCCTTGATCCTTTTCCAACCTCAAATCTCAAATGCAACAATACTTCTCTGCATATTTATATTCAGGGTTTTAACTGCTAGGGTGGGTGGTTTATTTCTAATTTAATCAATTAAGTGTCTCTAAGGCACTTTTGAAAATGTGGTTGGGTCTAAAACATTTTATATCATCATCTCACAGGATTTTTAAGATAAGCTAAACATATTAGATCCTTAAACTTCATTAGTTCCAACTTACTCAGGCACTTTTTAAAATCCCAGAAGATATTCACATCTATCATTAGATGAATAAATAATTTTTGACAAGCTATTCCTTCACTGTATGTGAAAATTGTCATAGGAGTAACTTTAAGCACTGTAGATAAAAAAAATTTTGAAAAAACCTCAGAAAATTTGGCGATGTGCTGTTTCTCATCATATCTTGAACTATGCCTCTTTATAATGAAGAAAAGAAAGGTTTCAGTGTAATAATAAAAAAAAATCTGTTTTCAAAATAATGATAAAAGGTAGTGAAGCCTTTAGATATATCCAGAGACCTATAAATAAAAGCTGTTCAGAAAGTTGCACTCAGGTGTGCGCCCACATTTGTCAAGCATGAACACAGTAAAACTGATTTCTTCAGGTTGGATACAGCCTTCTCAGAGGAATGAGTGTGATTCAGACTAGATACAAATTGTTCAGAGTCGTTCTGCAAAGTTTCTCATCACTTCAATTAGAGTTTAATGGTTCTTCAGTATACAACACTGTATAATTTATATTTTTCAGTCAGAACTGCCCTTAGAAAGAATGGATTCTGTGTCTACTTTTTCTAGGAGTGGCAAGCAAGTATTTGCAAACATTTGTCACTCACTGGACATAATTTTCCTGTTAGAACCAGCAGAAGTGGAGAATCTAAATATCTATTTTATTGTGGATTTGGATACTGACAGGGAAGAGAGAAAAAAAGTGCATAATGGATTACCTAAAAATAATTAGATCACAGAGGCATAAACTTCTCTCTCTGGCCTTCACCATATAATTTATGATCACATAGGTGCGGTCTCTAGAGGCTTAGTCCCATAGAAATTAATGTTAAGTACACAAAGACAATTAGGTGCCCCAGATTTAATTACTGAGTTCTGTAAACATTGTGATTAATTGTAGGAAGCAATACAAAAATTGAGTAACTAGAAAAATTAGTGATACGTGCTGATTAGTAAAACCTAGGAAAAAAACCTCTTCTTAATGAAACTCATCTCCACAAAAATCCAATTTATCAGCAGGACCGACACAGCAGCCTAACAAACCCGGGGTTATTGCAGAAGATGCTCTTCAAGCAAACCTGCACTCTGTAAATGCTCTGCCCCGCAGCAATTCTGTGCCTGGAGTTATTGGCATTATTATTTATGTTTCTTACAGAACTGCTGACCATTAGGTGGGACATGCTGCAGCAGACATTGTGCAAACTCTGGAGAGGCACGACTGATAAATGGTCAGAGCAGTGATTCACACTGAAGGGAAAATATTGCCAACCAATTCGCACATTTTACACCTTTAGTTCTGTTTAATTAATCTCTTATCTATTTTTAAAAGTACCTTTTTAATATAAATCAGGGCTCGCCACCATTTACAGAGATCATATCTGCTGTGGTCAAATTGCAGCTGGGAGGACTACAGGCCTATTTTTCCACAAAATACAAAAATAATAATAAAAAAAATCCATTTTTCTCATTCTCCAATGTATTCTCATGGCATGGACGTGTAAAGAGTGTTCTGAACCCCACTTGTTCTGAGCAGTCATTGCTGTCCTACTATGAAATCCTGTTCTTGCAGGCAAGCTTCTCTTTTCCTACAGAACATCTCCTCTGGTACTTACTACAATAAGTGAGAAGAATGCTGATGCTAATCCTACAGGTAAAAAAATTTTTTTTGGGACAAATCCAAAAATACAAAAATGTTATTATCTTATCTCAGATATGTAACAACGCTTCTGTTAATTCATTAATTTATGTCTATCCTGAAGCTCAAATTTGGATTCAGAGCCAATAATGTGAAAAAGCTCAAAAGTCTAAATCATCACACTGGAATTTGCAAGAGATCAGCCTCAGACACTAGTCTACCTTTTTTTTTTTGTTAAAATCTCATAACTGTTCTCACAATATTCCTGTTGGGTCTGAAATAAAATTCACAAATTCATCCTTTGACCATCTCATTAAAGTGACCACAAGAAGCTGAGCATGGATGTTGCAAACCTAACATGAACACAGACCATCCAGTAAAATCTCACTGGTTTTAGTTATGTCATTAACAGCAAAGCCCAATATTTTGGGTTGAAGACAGAAAAGTGTGTGCACACCCAAGAAGAAATCATACAGTGTTTTTTAGGGTTAGCCTGTGGATTCCTGGATGTGCTCCTGTATGATGGAATATCTGCAGAGAACACCACGACAATTAATTAGTGACTCCAATCACATTTGAAAGTTACCTTATGTTCAGGAAGCTCTCTGGGTGGGATTTGTTCAGCCTGGAAAGCAACCTCGCATCATGTCACATCTGCTGCTCTCCAGCAGAAGCTGCTCTTTTACTTGAAGTATTCCCCTGCAGGACTCTCAGTTCTTTCTTTCCACCTCCAGCCTCCTTCACCAGGAAGATAAGAAGTTATTCCAAGACCCTGGATCCACCACAAATTGCCACCATCCCAGAGTCCACAGAAACAATAGACATCACAATTATTTTACTTAGATATGTAGTGCTTCACTGATAAAAAACAGCAGAGCAGGCCTTGTAGCCTTTTTGCATATCTTCTGTGTATGAAGGATCTTAGACTTGACCTATTATCAATTAGAATAATTCAAAAAATAACACAAAATCAATGTGTTGATAGAATTATCAATTAAATTTCTTTCTGGATAGAGAAAAGAGAGGCTCTTCAGGAGCAGTGTAACAGCATTATAACAGAGGGGGTTATTTATGTTTAAAGCTTACGTGATGAACACAAGAGTAACTTCCAACCTAAAAGGTTATAAAAGTAGTAGAAATTTAAAAAGTAAAACCTTTCCCCCTAGGCATGTAACCTTCCATACCATTTCTCTTTTTAGCTGCAAGGCAAAGACTGGGAACCAGATTTATCAAATACCCTTAGTTCTGCTGGAAGTGGAAGATAAATTATTAGGAGGGATATTTCATACAAACCTATTTTACACATAATTGATATTTTATACAAATATAATAAAGGTTAACTTTGCCAAATGCGAAATAATATTGCTTTGGGTTTTCATTAGTGCTGCTTAAATAAAATTAATACTTTTTTTAAGACTTGTACTGGTAGCAAAATACACAAGCCAGAATTAGAATGGAGAGTCACACAGCCAAACAAAAATGTAATGCTCCCCTGCAGTGTTTAACATGACTGCACCATAGTCTATTGAAAACACTCTTTTTAAAAAATGATTGTCCTGTGTTTGTATGAAAAATCCATCCAACAGAGTCACTGTAGATGCTACAAATTGTGCACAGTCATAAACTATTGTCAGGAAGAGGGGAAATCACACACAGGGGTTAGGAGGAACAGGACACCCAAAGAGCGAGCAGTGCAACCTGTGCCAGCTGAAACAGAATTCAGTAGTGTTAAAACACCCTCTAGGCTCAGTATCATTGGAATTTCTAGCTTGGACAGAACACATCTGCTGCAGAGGCACCAGTGGATGAAAATGTTCATTAGTCACTGTGCTAAACTGGCCACGTGGCCATCCAGTACCAACCAAAAGTGCCACAGAAGTCCCAGTACCTGAAAGTGCAGCTGTCCATAATGACTGCTGGGGGAAAAAAGGCACTGTAAAGACTCAAGCACTTGATAAAAGGGTAAAAACCAGGAAGCCATTTCAGCAGCAGTGGAGCTTGGTGAACACAGTGACATAACTCTCTGGACTCAAGCTGAGAAACCCGAGAGAAATCTCCCTGCTGTGTGGCCATTCTGTGATCTGTTTAGCATTTTGGAAGTTCTCTAACCGGATTTGTTTGTAATCAGTGGTTTTACACTGGAAGGATGTGACCATTTTAAGTTACCCTGGAAAAGGTTTTGATAATAAAACTTTAGTGCAACTCAGACTGAAGCGGTTGTGGCAGCAGCAGGTGCCATTTGAGTTTGTAACCTCACACATAAAAGTTACTTTGGCACCTAAAAATCCAGTCAGCTCTTCTTGGCCTTTTATTGTATTATCTCTCCGTGACCTTGACATGAGCAATTTTTTGCAATATAGCAATGGTTTCATTTATTTGGCTCATTTAATAGGGAACATTTAAGAACATACTCTTTTCTTGGCATGCATGCTTAAGTATCGTCTGAATACTACCAAAGTGACTAGCACATTAGTAATATAAAATTAGCCTATTTTTACCCTGGTTAATTAGCAATTACATTGTTGACCTATGCATATAGAAATATTTTTGACAATGTAGATGATTATTTCTCAATTTTCACTGTTCTAAATGAAAACAAGATAAATTTCCTGAGAGCAAAAAGATTCCCTTCTTATTAATTTTTGAGTTTCATAAAATGATACCAATTATTTCCACCTAAAGGCACAGAAACTTAATTCTGATACTAAGCAAAGTGCCATTTTAAAATTTCAGGATCTGTTTCTTTGCTGTAAGGGGAATTAATAAACAAAAGTGCTAAGAACCAGGTATCAATACGGCAAATTGTTTATTCTATACTGACAGTCTATCTAGTATAAGGTATTACAGTTTCTTAAAGAGTGAAGATGAATCATTCTTGCTATTGCATTTATTTATATTAACCCATAAAGCTGTAGTACATAGTTTAAGGATAAAGCTATGCTAGAGTATTCATTTTATTCGGTCCACTGGCCAAGGATAAATGGGGTGTAAATCTTGTTGAATGCACAGAATCCCGTGGCAGCTGAGGTTGGCCAGCTCCTCTGGGATCCACTCTCCCACCACTGAAGCGGGGGCAGCTAAAGCAGCTTGCCCAGGGCCACATCCAGCCTGGCACTTTCAATAAAAAGAAATAGAAATCAAATTATGTCATCTGTATTTCCAGATCATTTCATCTTTGAAAGTTTAATCCCTCTCTTACAATATGAATTCAATGGAAAATCTCCCAGTGCTATAACTTTTTAATCTGCCTTACTCTGATGAACTTCAGCTCTTGAATGTCAGGGTTTACTGACAAACTTAGAATCTCTTTAATTTTGTTGCTGAAAAAGGTTTGGTGTAGAGAACAGGGCCTTTACAATTGAAACTGTACAGTTAAAACGTGAAAGGAAAGTCTCTCCAAACGTTTAAAGGTTGCTGTGTGAACAATTTTGGACTGTCACTTTGACTCTTTGTCATGCAGCTCTGGCCACATTGGGCTTTGACAGGTGCAAAGGCAAGTTCCCTGGCTGGGGCAGAGCCAGGGCTTGGCACATGCTGACAAAACAGACCAGCTCGGTAATAACAGTTGTCTGGGGAAGATGAAAAAACCCTATGCATGTTTTTAATTGGTAGAGACTGACTGCCAAGTTCATAAATCAAAATTTAAACTTATATACTGCAGAAACCTTCAATTTCAGCTTCTTTTTTTCCTTTCACATTAGACTGTTTGAACAAATTTCGGAGGGCAGCTGGAGCTATTAAACACTTAATTGAACTGTTCTCTGTACTTTGAAAACGTGGAACTCTTTTGTGAAATAGATACAGCAAAGGAAACAAATCAAGATGACTAATTCCAGTAATGATTTTACCTCATCATTTCATTAGCACTGTCAGCAGTCAGCACAAGCACCAAGAGATCTGCATGTGTAACACTGTGCTGCACTGGGGAAATACAACAGGCCAAATCCTGCTCCCGGTTCCTTTACATCTGGTGTGTATCTGATCAAATATGATTTGCACCGGTTTAGCTGATGGTAGGTTTTGGACCTGTATCAGCTGGCTTCAGAACAGCTTTACCTGTCCTTTGTGTAGACTGACAAAATCTGCAGAAAACAGGCACTAAACAGCTCCAACAGGAATTGATATGTCCCAGGCTGGCCAAGAACTCAAGCAGCCACATTTGCCTAATTCTGATACAAGGTCCTGTCTTAGAGTTATGCCTTCAAAGTTAAAATTGCAATTTGGTTTTCCTGTGTTTGGTGGTGAGGGGTGGGGTTATTAATGAGGAAATTTTACAATTTCCCATATTTGAAATACAAATATTCCACCCTCCCTTATTTCTTCCATCCTCAAAAACCACGCACATATCTCATCTATTATACAAACACAGAGGGACAGAAAAGTCATTTGTCATTATAATCACATAAATGTGTCACTAGCTCTAAAGAATGCTTGACTGAAGGCCAAGAATGCCTCTATTTCCCAGGATGATGAGGCACTTTCTTTTTAACAACTACTTTAAACTCTTTTGAAATGACTGAAATGATTACAATTCTGGCAACCACTCTGAAATTGCTTGCCATCAGAGTTTGACACCAGCACAATGGCTTTCATCCTTTCACAGTGTTTGTGATTATTCCCATACAGATGAGATGTACTTGGTTAATCACAGAACTCAAAGACTGAGCCAAGAGAGTGAAGAAGGCTTCCATGGCACAGACAAATATAGAAGATCTGGTACAGTGTAACACACACGGCTGTTTGGGGGTCCTCTCTTCCGTCAGAACTGGGTTATGGATCAGTTACCAGGCTGAGAGCTCTCTCTGACAGCTCAAGTCCTTATTTGTATGCACACTGTTCTCACAAGTGGGGATGGCATCCTGTGCCATTACAACATAGGTAGGAATGTGACTCATTTCCATCAAGATCACTTAGCAGTTGCAACTTTTGCTAAAGTGGATCCTTAAATAACAGCCCATCTGAATCTCATTCTAAAACCACATCCAGGCTCAGGGAAGCCAGATCTGTCACTTACCCAGCACTAGGGCTTAGGCATCATTCCTGAAGCATCCCAAAAGGGCAATTGTTAGTCTGCCTGCCAATACTGGAAGTGCTTCCCATGTTCCACCTACTCACATTAGTCCCTAATAAGAGTGAAGGATTCAATGGAGTCACTGAGGGCTGCTTCAGCTGGCTGTGGCTCCCATGGCACAAACCATTCATTCAACCATTGCAAATGTGCATTGGTCTTTATATCCTGCAGTTGTAGAGGAAGAATTGAAAACTTGGACAGAAGGAGTCCTTGAATGCAAACAGCATAAGTCTTCTGTTTCTCTTCTGTTGAGAAGTCCAAGGAAAGAGCCAACATGAGCCATCAGGACAGCAATTGCTGCACACAGCTTTTTTGCTTTTACCTCTGAAAGTCGTGATTCCAAAGGAACACGACAGCCTGAAGGAGCGGTAAGTTGTGGTACCATTGCAAATGGCCATGATGGATGCAGACAAGTGCAGGGGACCTGTGAGTGTCACCACGTGGTCCTAAAGCACAGTTTTCTGCCACAGTGATCCTGCTGAAATCATCTGGACTGTTGCTACACAACTGAACAAGAGCACAGTGATCTGGTTTTAACCAGAAGAGGCTCCAAGGAGCATCTCTTTTTAGCAGGTGCTGGACTTACTCTCATGCCTTAGGGTATGAATCAGCTGTGGCCTTGTTCCTACCAGGTACTACAGTCACCCTTCAGGACGTGATGACAACTTAACATCCGTGGGAGTTACTTCAGAGGGTCACACCACTCTGTGCGTGACCTCCATGTGCCCCAATCTCGTCCTCTCTAAGTATAATGGAACCATAAAATACAGCTCTTGGGAGCACAAAGAGATTTATGCAGTTAATATAAATGTACTTTGAAATAATATGTTGGGAAAAAAAACACACAAAAGAGGAGCAGCAACAATAGAAAAGACACCAAATTTGAGTCTGTGAGGAGTCTGAAAAGGCATCTTTACACATTTATACTTTAAATAATTCAGAGCACTCAATCAGCAGCCCTTGGACGCAGCACTAGGACATTGGTTTGCTAACATCATACCTCTACAAACGTGCATTTTAATCTTGTGAAAGTCTCAAGAGTGCTTTGGCAACATTTATCAAACCCCATTGCCAAAAGTTCATTATTTTCATTTCCTTGATTAATCTTTTTGGGTACATGGCTTCATGACAAAAGGGATTTTCCAAGATGAAGCTTAAAATTAAGAAGAGAAACAGCTACACATTTAAATTTGTATTTTATAAGTTTTCCCTTTCTAATTCATTCCCTTTAAGTGATACTGATATTTATACACAGAAACTACAGTTTGAAGGAGGGTGGAAAAGAAGGGATAGGAAAGTTAAGTTGTGACTGATTTATGTGTCTCTTGATCAGGCAAGAAAAACTCAGTTTATCTGCAGGCCTAATGACTTTTCATTAAATGGCCCTATTGCACCAACTTGTAAGAGATAATACCAAGAAACGTGACTGGGTTTTTATATATTCAGGTCAACATGAAAATGTCAGCAAGGCAAAGGTGCTGTCAGAGTTAGAAAGCACTGAAGTAATGATCTGCAAGCCCACATAGTTCAAAGTGTTAGAGCAGACTTACCTCCTTCACAAGCACTTCATGTTTTAAATTGATTCCTTCTAACTATGGATTTCTTGAGTCAAGGTCAATGCTTTCATTCCATAGCCAGGAATAGGCTAGACAATAAAAGTTGCAGAAATTAATTCATCTATAAAAGATGTGTGCCATTGAGATTTGAGAAGAATAGAAGCGTCTTCAAAAAGTTGCTGAGTGTAAATATTATCCTCTGTTTACTCAGCTCTGCAGCGGGTGGAAACCTGGAGGAGCTGTTTGAAGGTCACATTCAGATGTGCCATGTTCAAGTGTTGGTACAGGGTCCAACTCTCACAGTAAATTCTGTGTGGACATGGCTTAGCTGAGGTCTGATTTACCCTCCCACGTTCTGAGATTGTGCTGGTAGGAAGGATCTGGTACTCAGCTCTCTGTGGCTTTGATACCAACTTCCACAATAGTCAGGAATGTCTAAGAATAGTTCTAGAAATATAAGAAGTGTCAGAAGACAGACTTGTTTATAGGGTTTTACAAGGGATCACAAATTGCCATGCAGTGAGAAGCATGAAAATTACATTTGTTAGCAAAGAATTCTGGAAGAAAAGTAACTCTAAGGATTAATCTCAGGACTCACAATTGTAAGGATGAATCTTTATCAATGCTTATCCCAGTGAAGGGCGGATGAGTCTGACAAATTGCACTGACTATATTTTCAATATCCAAGCAAACTGACATTTCACTTTTCCATTGTTCTGTTTTGAGTTTTCCAAGGAGAAAACTGAGCTAAAAAGCGTGAAGACTAATGTAAACTTACTTTTGTCACTGAGAAAAAAGAGTAAAGAAACATCAGAAGTAGAATTAACAAGATGAGTGGGACTCCAGTTTATTTGATTTTTCACTCAATTTGCATCTCATCTGGCTAAAATGAAAAGAATTTCTGGTGTTATTGGTTTGATAACTCAGATACAAATTTGTATTTCCTGGATTTATTGCCTCAACATAAAATTTCACTATACAGTGTTCTACAGTCAATCCTCTAATGCAGTGTAGCACTTAGCCATGCCCTGTAACTTGCCCATATTCTTTATGAAGTGCCCTTTTGACCCCAGTAAAACATTTGAGCTTTTTTACATCTTTCTCTATCAAGGTATCTTTTGCATTAGCAATTATAGAGCTTCAAAGGAACAATTTAACATCAACATGACCTTTAAAACGCACCTAATTTTCTATTAACTGGAGGAACGTGTTTATATTTGGTAGGACATCAAAACCCTCACAGATTCTCAAGGCTGTCATATTCTGAAACAAGGCACCAGCTCAGTCTCCCCACTGGGTACTCAGATGGTTGTAGACGTTGTGGAAGAGAGTTCTGGTGTTACAAGAGCACATTGATGGGCTGCTGTTGGCTGCAGGGCTGAGGGGATACCCTCCTTCAGGGATCCCCCTCCACAGCCTCATTTATTTACAGAAGGACTTTCGCCAGAGCTTCATCTCATCATAACTTTTACTGAGCTTACATAAGTAGTGAAAAACTGTGGCACTCAGAAGGATCCATTTGAGAGCGAAATGCTTGTCCAACAGTAATGAAAAAAAGACCCTTTGTCTTTCAGAGCTGTTCCACTAGTTCTGTTATGCTCTAAGCAGCAGAAAGCAGCTTTCTGCTCTTGCTTTGCACACTAATGAAAACGGACTGTGTTTGCCCTTAATGTGTTTCTGGGAAGCACAGAGGTGGCCCGGAACTCAAAGCAGATGCCGAGAAGCCAGAAGAGAAGAGGAGGCATTACCGCCCATGCCATCTGCTCCCAGCAGAGACTTTTCCCCACTGAAACTGCCGCGAAGGATGTAAGAGAGGGCTGCGCCTGGGACACCTCACACACACTGCTAACACCTACAGACACTAATTGAAAATGTGGTGAGAGGCACCGAGCTCCCGGGGCGTGCTTTTAGTGTCAGCTCGAAGTTTCCTCTCCGTCTGCCCAAGGATGTGAGAACTTCCACGGGAAAGACAATGGCAGCTACAGCACGCATAAAAATAAGGACTAACATGCCACTTCAGCTACCATCCTTAAAGCTTCCAGATTACAGAGGAGCATTTTTTATTGCTGACGAGTTAGTTAAGAAATGCAAAGGGAAATAATAGAGAAGTTTTGTCAATTAACTGCTGGTAGAAGACACCGCCAGTGATCTGCGTGGCTCTCTGGTAACAGGGCAGGCATAGCTATGTGTCTACAGTCAAGGGTTTCTATTTGCCTCCAGATTATGGAGAAGCTGCATCTTTGTTTAAACCTGAAATAAATGAAATTTAACTTACCCTTCATATTATAAAACAAAAGTGAGAAAGACATCTGCAATCCTCTCACAATGGGATGCTGGTTGTATCCCCTGGGTTTGAATTGTATATTCAAATAGTTTCATTTTGTGTGAAGGGCACAGTTTTCCAGATATTCTGGTAAGTATCATTTAAATTTAACTGGGGATAAAAATCGATTTTAAATTCATAGGTATCTTTTTCAGCCTTAAGCATGATATACATAAGAAAATAATATATCACATTTTTTGAAACTGAAAGTTTTACAATATTATTTTCAAAATAATGTTTCCAGTTTTCAGTTTCAGCTTAGTTGTATTGATCAAAAAAATCAGTATGTAGGAGAGCATGGATTTGCTATATAATTTTTAGTTTATAGTAACTTAAAGACCCAATCTTATTGCACTAGATCATGCAGCTTTTACCCTTAAATTTACTGAAACAGCCAGTTTTTGCAATAGCTGGATTTACATGTCACAGACTGTATTGCGAAGTGCCTCAGCAAGTTAAAACTATTAAATTGTGCAGTGCTTTTTGTGTATCCTTGCCCTGATTTGGGCTATTCAGCTACATTTCTGCTAAACAGGTCAAAAGGAGAAGAATGCCTATATTATACAATATTTCTGCTGAATAGAGCTTTAATAAATTGACTAGGCTTCTATTTTAATCAAGCATCATGCACACAGAGCAAAACAGAATGTGTGGAACAGCCTCTGAATGATCTTGCTCTGTCTCTTTCTATAAAGAAGAAGAGCAATTTATAAAAGTACCAGCCTCTTTGAAGATAATACAGATTTTCTCATATTCTAGAATGCTGAATAATATCAATAAGCATCAGAACAGGGATTGGAGTAGGTCAACACATTATATTAATAGCAATTAATAATAATAATAATAAAAGCTGACACACTTTAACTGTGATCCCTTTCTCCTTACCACAAGCAAATTTGTGTTGTACCACTGGAGCTTTTGGCTGTGTGATTTATGCAAGATGAGGTTCATAATCAAGGAACAAAAAGAGCTTCCACAAGCGGAAAATAAGATGAAACAGTGTCTAAAAGCCCAAATCTTCTGAAATCGGAAATGTGGTGCTGCTATTCATTTGTTGATATTCTGTAATTTTCACATTAGAACAAAGGAATGCAGTTCTGGACCTCAAAAAAAAAAAAATCTAGGCATTTCTACTGTCTTCACCACAGCAGTTAGAATAACACTAATAACCTTCCTAAGGCTGTGGTTAAAAGATAATACAGGACACCTGGGCTGGAATTCTTTGATTTAGTGTGAATTTCTTCATTACGCGTTTTCAGTATGAATTTGTTTTAGGGAATTTGTATGATTGGGATTTTTTTACTACAAAGAGCCTCAGTGGTTTTCTTTGCTGTTATTTATTACCCCTTTTGCTTTGGAAACACTTCAGTGAAGATGCTGTTGAATAACTAAAAGAGGAGGAGGTTTTTAATGGCTCTATGAATGTTTCAGAAAGCAAGCACATTAAAATATCAATATTAAAAAAATAATTGATTTAAAGCACTATCAACAAATCAGATTTTCTGGGTTCCAATATTCATTTGAATGAAACTTGAAAAAATAATTAATTTATTTCAATATCCTGCTAGGTCAGCTAGAAAACATGTAACATGATGATCTCTAGAAGCAGAAGATGGCTATTTCTTTCCATATCATTTATTTATATTTGCTCACGAGTGCATCCTTAATGAATACATCTACCAAGAGCATTCAGAGGGAAGTCAAGGTGAAAGCAAACAGGAGATGAAACCACTCCATCTCTTTCAGTTTAACATCTAGGGAAATAACAACCCAGGAGCATTTACTCCTGCAGTATGATGGACAAGACGAATGAGAGGTATCCCCAGGAGCACTGAGACCAGCTGAGAAGAGCTGATGCTCACAAAATGTAAAAGAACTTGGTGTTAAAAGCCAAAATGGTAGGGGGAGGTTTGGGACAATGTCAGACAATGAGTAACAAGAACATTAGAAAAATACAGAAGATACTCCAGACAGAAATGGTTCTGCTCTTGCTGTGCATGCAAGCAGCCACTGTGGTGCATGTATGAGGAGTTTCCACCACAGAATTCCCAAACTTCCAGGAGGCCTTCCTTCCATCCACCTTTTCCCTTCTCCATACACTTCTGTACACTCTCCCTTTTCACAATGTTAGTCTCATTTAAACAACACTATCTCTGCTTCCTCCAGCTCATGACTTTATCTCCATTTATCCACCAGCCCTGGTATCTCTGGAATGACATGCAGCTACTTCTCTGAGCCATGGAACATATTTTTAGTTTGCCTTCCCATAATACCCAGCAAAAAAAAGTTCAGCAGATTTGGGTAGGTGATATTATTGAAAAGCTTTTGAGTCCTCTGCAAAACATGAATCACAATCAAATGAAATGCAGAGGGATACTGGACAGGGAGCAGATGTTCTGTTGACATCAAGTGAGGAATCTGTCACAGTCTAGAGGGAAAGCAGAAGCTTGTAAGCTCCTTAATTTGTTCCTTCCATGCATCTTATAGAGTCCAAATTTAATTTGGAAATCTTATTTTGAGTCCTTTGCAGTTCTTATCTGCCAAGCTAAAAATAAAATAAAAAATACAAAAAAAATTTACATAATTTGAAAATTTTAACAAGAAGTTGCACTTACTAAATTCAGCTTTCCCTTCCAACGCAGCTCCTTTATGCCATTCTGTCACCTCAGTGTTTTCAAAATCCCCACACTCCTGCTGAAGGTTTGAGGCACTGAAATGAGTGTCACTTAAGATTTTCACTTGAGCTATTCTTAAATTCTAGCAATCTCTATCAGAGCATCTCCTGGTCTCTTCTAGCTAAAGGTGTTCAGTAAGGAGTGAGAAAAGGATGGAAATTAATGGGAGGAGCTGTCTCACTACAGGAAGCCACAAAGATGCCTCACTGACTCTGCAGAGTTTTCATTGCAGAAAATGCCAAGAGCTCTCAAACTTGGAAAGTTAAATAAATTCATTTACAGTGTAAGGTACAAGCTAATGCCACACTTCCAATGCAGAACATTGTGATACAGCTAGAGCTAACTAGACACGAAATTCATGTCTAGGCCTAAAACCAGAATGTTGCTGGGTCAAATATGACTCAACTCAACTCTTATGTGCTGGAGCAATGGAATTGAACAAGAACTAAGGTGAATGTCAGACACGTGTATAACAATCCAACTGCCCATGGCTTGTCAGAGGGAAGGTTGCTTGTGACAGAGCTTGGCTTTGCAGGAGCATTGGAAAGGTGGGATGGAAGGAAAAGACCTTTTCTTCACACAGTGGTCAAATTTACATCCATGTGCCAGTGACTGGTTCTGGAGAAGAGGTGGGAAAGAACAGAGCCTGTTTATTTGGTCCATGGGCCACAGCATGCTTTTTCTAAGCAAGCCATCCTGCTACTTTGGTGGAGATTCAGCATTAATTAGTGGTTAATAGAACAATTTATGATCTGATATGGGAACATAGAGGAGAGATTCAGTGTTTCTTAACAGGCTTCATGGGATGTAGAGCAAACTTCCCACCAAGGAGGGCTGCTCGGTGGGTTAAAGCTTTTCATCTTTGGGGAGCTCACTTGAGAGCACAGAGTAGAAGCAGGGGCTACATCCCCTGAGGATGTTCACAGGCATCACAAGCTCACCCTGTAGTTCAGCACCTCAGCACCACCAGCAGTCCCATCTGACATGAAAGTCACAACAAAACCAGCAGGAGTCCTGATGCTAGGCGTGAGCTGCACCAGCACGGCTGTAGAGAGAATTCTGCAGACACCCCCTGTGTCATCTCAGGGTCTGGTCACTCTCTTTTTTTAGGAAGAAAAAAATTCTGATTTCTAATTCATCAAGCTCTTACAGGCTTGGGAAAGGAAGCTTTCAGGTTCTGTTGCAAAGGTTTTGAGAAGGATCATCTCGGTACACTTGTGAATGACAGACAATTTTTAATTTCTCAGGTAGGAGACTCTCGTGTGGTATTTTATTTGCGTATCTCCAACACTTTATTAAAAATAGACCGTGCTTAAGACACAAAGCAAACAGATAAGAAAAACTATTCTCTAACCTATCATCTTTTATTAAAAAAAGCCCCAAGAAAATAGGAAAATTCCTATGGCAGAGAGAGCTCCTTGTGTTAATGACACTGGAAAGATTATGTAGGAGTAATGTGAAAATTCACTTTGCTTTGGATTATTGAAGAAATGATAGCCATTCTGTTATGTATTTGCCAAGTCCTCTGGAGCTGGGACTTAGAAGTGGAGTTGATTTTGCGCTGGATAAGACAAAAGGTTTCTATCATAGGAACACAGAGCTAACACATCAAAATAAAGAACAGCAGTTAATCTAATTCAGCTTCTTCCCCAGTTCCCCCTTTCAGGTGCTGATATACCTCTGTAATTACAAGTAACTATAGAACTCAATGGAAAAAATGCACAGTGGAATCTGAGCAAGATTTGAATGGTTCAAGGGGGGATAAGGCTTGTGAACATTCCATTCCACCCAGTCTGGGGTTTTTTTGTTTGTTTTGGACAAAATAGCTTCCTTATACTCTCTCCTCATCTTCTTGGAAATCAATATAGCATCATCTAAATTCATTACAAAAGGTAAACTCCATCCATTTTAGACACCTATCTGTAGGCATTTAATTCTGGAGCACCTGATTCAAAAACTCCCTTTCACTTTGAGTCTCCCTGTTTCAAGGACCAGGACAAAACATATCTTGATCTGTTTAAGTAGGATTTGAACTGTTGCACAGGCTTTTGTGTACAGAGGTGAATTTGGTCCCTTGACTCCATTCCATGCTTGGACAACCCTGCAGAGCTGCAGAAGATGGCAGTACCTACTCCAGAACAGTTGATTTACCCCCTCTCATAGCTGATTCTCAAAGCAAATCAGTGCCATGAGTGCCTGTGTGCCCCATCCACAGGCAAGGTGAACCATCCCAGGTCTAGCAGGCCCTGGGGAATTTGCAGATTGACTGCAATGCTTTCAAACCATTACAGCAGAAGAGGCAGGTAAAGGTGCAGGGAGAGCTGGGATTACAGAGCAAAGCTACAAGGAGCCAAGGAGAAGATGCCTCCTGGCTGGGACACAAGAGTCACCCTCAGCTGTGTCCTTGGTGAGCCTGTGAGCCTGATGCACCTGGAAGGCACCACAGGAGAAAGGGGATACGGCAGAGAACCATGGACTAGCAAGAGAGAGGCCAGACTGCAGTGAAAGATGAGTGGGAGATGTTTGTGTGACTGCCACGTGCAGCTTGCGGGCCTTGGCAGGGATGATGATGCATGGACTTGGCTGCACAGAACAGCACCTGCTGGTCACAGAAGCCCTGCATAACCCAGGAGGTGAAGCAATCCCTCTGGTCACCTGCACCAGCTCCCAGCTCCCTCCCTCCCAAGTGCAGAATGGATTGTCCAAGCCCTGTACATGCAAGGATTACTTGAAATCAGTAGATGCTGGAGAACAGAAAACCAATGGCCTCAAGTCTGCTTACTGTTCTTCCCCCTGCAAGGTAGGCACTGCTCTGTTGGTGTCAGTCTGACAAACAATCCAAAATGCATCAGCTGAAGTCCAGGCTGGTCTGAGGCACAGTAAAACAGTCAGCTACAGACTGACCTTTGCTTCCAGCTCCTGTGGACAGAAAGCTGTGGGAGGCAGTTGGAAGTGCAGCTGGCAGAAACACACACCAGGATACTGCCAGGTCCTGGATCAAAAAGGTCTTGGTCCCCATTGCTGTTCTTCCACTGACCCTGTTGCTTGGTCCACATCTGGATGGAAAGCCAGATGTGGTTTTATCCTAGTAGGAGGCATCAAAGGACTAACAGATGCAGATGCAGTTAGGAGCAAGGGGATGTGGTGCAGCAGAGAAGGTTTATCAGCCTAGACAGATACAGTGAGCAGGAAACACAGTAATTCTGAAATAAATATATACATCAACTACTAAAAGTTATAAATGTGCTTTGTTTACTTGTTTCTCATCACAGAAAATTTTCACAGGGTATTGCACAGAATGAAACTCAAAATGTTCAAAAGGAGCCCCCCTGAAAGCCACGAGGGGAGGTTGTTCACTGATGATAGTTAAAACCAACAGAGCAGAGGCAACCTCTGGCTCAGGAAGCCCTTAAATTGCTGACTCGTAGAAGCAAGTGCGAGTGTAACAAGGAGAGCACAAGCAACATTTGCTTTATATTTTCACATGCTCTTTCCCAAAAGTATCTACTACTGCTGCCATTGCCAATCTGATAGTAACACAGCAATTTGGTCTAACCTAGTTTCTCCTTTCATTAGAAAGAGAGCTGGTGAACATTTCTATTTATGAAGATTGGACCTTTTTTAAAGCTGGAAAGTTTTTAGCAGTGTTGGTTTTTTCCACGCTGTTCCAGAAAAGATCATTTATTTTTTGTGGTTTTGTTCCTACATTTTTCCTCTGTTTCTTTCTGGCATGGAATAAAAGAGAAAAATTTTAATTATAGGGGTTTTTTTTCTCTTTCTTTTTCTTCCGACGTAGTAAAATTTTGAAAAGCTAAACTTTCAAGTTACTGAAGAGTAAAAAGAAAAACCTACTTCCTCCAACTGGACTAATCCCAAATTTTAATGTTAATATTTTAATATTAGAGAACAAAAAGTTAAAAAAAAAATCTGAAATCAACTTTTTCGTTCTTAGCCATTGCTAGGCCAAAGATAGCACAAGCACTAATTTTGATGGAGCTTTGCAGTTTCCTGAACCAGAATATTTTCCTCTCATCATGTCCATATTCCACGCAAGCACTGTACCAAAGGCAGCTTCGGTCACAGAGGTTTCACAAGCAAGATTAGATACAATTAAACACATCTATAAAATGCAGGGTGAAGACTCAGCAATAGGAGTCTCTGCCAGAAATTCCTAATATTCCCTTTTTCTTGCTGGGAAAGGAGCAGTTCACAGTTCACCAGCCAAGCCACACCTGCCCAGGCAGATAACAGTGCCACAGGTGACAACTGAGCTGGCACTGAACTTTTGAGTTCCCACAACTTTTTGCCTCTCTGGTCAAAGTTACTCCAGAAGGCAGGGAAAAAGGTTCCACCAACCCTCCTGCAAAGCTGAAGAACAGTAAGCAGATTGCATTCACTCTTGTCCTCACAAGAATCATAATCCTAAAATTTGCCTTTTCACAGCATGTGCATTAAGAACTATTTTAAATTATCAGCATTAGCAATCTCCCAACTATTGTAGGAGTTACCTTCTACTTTGTGGTTATGCAAGTTCCATCTCCTAATAATTTCATTTTATGTTTAAATCAAAATAATTTTATTTCTGCAATAAAGAACAAATTGTGTAAAATGTCATCCTTTCCAAATGAAACCCTGGCAAACCCTGGCATCCTAAGGAAACCCTGGCATTCATGAGCCACAGAAAATCTGTTTTTAGGACTAGAAGGTTTATAAAATAAGGAAAGCTTTTGTTCTAGATAAGTGCACAATTTCTACTTATGTGGGTGGATTTCTGTGATGTGTTTAACCAGAGGAGAAGAAAATCCAGTGCCTTGGCAAGGTATGAATATAATAAATGCTGTTCATCACTTACAGACTGAGTTAGACAACTTTAGTACAAAGCCTCTGGTTTCAGGAGGTTTCTTTCAGGATTAATTTTGCTCCAGTGGAATCCAAACCGTGGCTCAGCAGCATTAAAAAATTACTGTTCTGGTCACTTTATTAATGGGAAGAACCACTGGCTTTCAAATAATGCAAGAGAATTGGTTTCCACTGATTTATAGCCCATGGGAGTACTTTTAATTGGACTTTGCTGTTTTCCTGGACCATGACTAGTCCTTTCTTAACTGTTTGCTTTTTCCTAAGAAGTGGAGCCCTGAGAAAAATTATTTTAATGGTAATGTGGGCAGAAAAATGCTCCTTGGCAGATTTGAAATACTGTTAATTATAGCCCCTTCTGGAAATACCTTGCCAGATGCTTGGAAAATAGTGCCCATGGCTGCCTTAAATCTGAAATCTGTGTGATTTTTACACAAATATTACCTTTAGAGGGGAAAAAAAGAAAACACTGTGAGCTTTTCAGGTAACTTCCCATTTTCCAACCTGTGGATTAATCCTTTGTGTGTGAGTGCTGGAATTGGGCACATCCATGTTCCCTGATGAGGTCATTTTCCCATTTCAGTGTGGACACACACACATGGGCCAGAAAAACCTCTGCTATCTCCACTCTCCACCTAGTTATTTTCAGATTTTCCTGTCAGATCACTCTGTGTAGAAAATTCAGGGATGCACTTTCCCCCATGCAATCCCAGCTTCAAGGGACATAAAAAATGATGGAAGTTGGACCCTCTAACATTGAAGCAGATAAGAGGTCTCTGCAAGAATTATTTAGGAAGAGAGATTAAAAGCCTTTTAAATAATTTAAGCCTTCAAAGGGCATAAATTATTTCTATAAATAATTTAACATATATATTCTGTGATTAATTGGAGACAAAAGGCCTAGAAAATTCCCACGGGATCCTGACTCTCCCATAAAGACTTCAAACAAACACATTTATTGGCAATGTAAACGCAGATAATGTCAGAAGGCACTAGTGGCTTCAGCGCTGCTGAAAACTCAGACTGGTCTTTGCTCTCATGACTGGGAGAATTTTGCCCACAAACCAAGACTTGCTGTGCTGGGAAGATGAGCTGAGCCCCCAGACCAAAGGGCTGAGGTTTTTCATCCCCACACAAAGAGATCAGGAGAGAAACAGGATGAATGCAGAGGCCAAGCATGAGCCTGGAGCCACTGAATGGAGCAATAAGGATAATCCTGCATTTCACATCAGGGCAGTAAGTCTCCATTCTGAGGGGAAAAGAAAAAGGGGGAAAAAGAGGAGGATTTGTAAACTAGCAGCTGGTGTTTGAATGAGTGGACACGATGTTTCTTGTTCATCTTTTAACAAAATCAGTCGACAAGAGCTGCAAGAGAAAGATGTATACTTTATGTTTTGACTTAAAAACAAGTGAGATTCTTAAAATACTCTTTTTTAAACTCATCATATATGCCACTTGTTTTAGCTTACTGAATGTATTTCCTTCTTATCACAAAGCAAGAGTAAAAAACCTTAGCTTTGACATGGAGCTCAGTTGCTGTGGAAAAAAAAGTTGGAGGGTTCAGTGATGAACTTGGCAGAAGTTTGGCCCTTTGTGCCAAAGGACCACAGAGCAGAGAGGAAACTCTGTCACTAACAATTTGTCAGGAAAAGCTTTCTGCTGGAGTAAATCCCTCCTCATGGCTTTGCAAAACCCTGCCTTCACATTGAAACAGCTTCAATGAGCCAGGGCTGATTTAAATGTTGCCTCTGAGCCTCTGCCTCCCTGCTCCTGCCTGTCTTGAGAAGGCACAGCAGCTGGTGAGAAGTCTGTATTTCCTTCAAACTGCTGAAATGCTGTTCTTCCCTTCTTCCACCCCCCCAAATCAAATCTAGGCCCTTATCTGGGTTCTATCATCGCACCCAGTCACTGCCATTATCTATTTACTTACTGGGCCTGCTCCCTTCCCAAGGAGCACCAGCCAGTGAATGCACCCCTTCCATGAATCCTGCATGAAACACTAATTCCATCCTCCCGTGTCCTCAGTGTTGTCTCATCACCACTTGGGGCTGGCCCAAGTCCTGCCAATGGTAACTCAAAACTGCTCAAAATCTCCTTGTGCCAGAGAAGGGTAAAGTTGTGACCACGATGAAATTTTGTAGGAGGAGAAATCCTGACAGTGTGAGAAATTCCTCCTCTAAATTTGTAATTCCTATTCACTTCATCTTAAAATTCAGCGTAGTATATTAGAAAGGCAGATCATAATACCTTTCTCCCACTAAAAAAAAAAAAATTAAAACCAAACCTGGAAACAATCAGAGAACTAACCAATCCACAGCAGTGTCTGTCAGCCATGGCTTGTTTCTAGAAATACTAGCAAAAAAGTTATTTTGACAAAAAAACTTCTGTTCACCTTCAGCTGAAATTGTTTGGTGTCACTGGAAGTGACAACTCTGCTCAGCATCACTGCACTCACTGTTAGCCACCCCTCTCCAGGCTTTACTACATCTTCTATTCTGTTGGCTTTCGGCCATCTCAAATGTTGTGTCCTTGAGTAACAGTTTTCTGGTTTCCCTTTTTTTCCCCTCAAGCACAGTGAAGAGTTCCATGGAATTAAGTGTGCAGAGATTTAGCTGCACAATCCCTATTGATTCTATTTGAGGAGAAAAGTCAAGCTAGAGTCAAAACCCAACCCACATTATATTCATCTATTTTTCTGACATTTATAATTAAAAGTACTGTTCAGGGAGAAAGGGGTGTTTTTATCAGGAACATTCCCCACATATGATGAAGGAAAGCTTCATGTGTGCATAATGTTCTTCATTTCTAATATAAATGTTTGGCTTTTTAAAAAAAAATTAAATTGTCTGACTTCAGTATTATTTCTAAGGAAATTTGTTCTCATTTAGGAAAAAATGAATTCTAAAATGAGCTCATTACTAAATTAGATATGTATAGATATATATATTTACAAAAAAACTCTTTTAAATAATGATCTGGAAGAATTCTGAGTTTATACCAAAGGTGCCACCATGCCCTAAGGTTAAAAGCTGCACCTGATATATGGGAGTTACAGGAATTAAGTCCTTCCAGGGTCCATTCAGGCACTTAAACAAGTGTAGAAACCTTTTGTGCACCAAGAGTCAAACTTGCCACCAGTGTTATTCCTCAGAGAACTCAGCAGGGCCAGTCCTGAAATTCTTAAGTGCACCCTCTTTTGAACATCAGAGAAACTGAGTCTCAAGAATGAAATTTCCCCACATCTATTGTACAGCATGTGTACAGGGAGGAATCTGAGCTCTATTGAGGCTTGGAAATATTAATGAAAATTTCCAGGAATGCCAAGCTAAATTTTTTTGCTAAATACATGGAGTGCTGGAAATCAATAGGTACCTCCCATTTGACTCCAAACCTGCAAACACAAATAACACCCCTGCTAATCTTTTAAAATATCTTCATAGAAGAAAACCTGCATTTATCCATGATATATTGTAACGATTTTTAATTATACCTGTACCTATCATAATTACAAAGCCTCATTATATGATTATACAGGTTCCTATTCATTATGAAAATGCAATTAAGAAAATCAAAGAAGAAAAACATCACACGCACCTTCCAAAACCCTGGAAAATAGCCTCTGAGAAGGCCCAACTGTGCTGGTTTCACTTGCATGAGCAGCCCCACAGCACAGAAACGAGGTTTAGGAAAAGCAGGTGTTAGGTGTGACAGCATCTCTGTGACTCTCTATGCACCAAGTACCAGTGCAATAAAACAGAACATCATTCCAACCTTTTCTCACACTCCTGCTTGGTACCATCCTGCTAAATTGTTTCCTTTAGCACATTTATCAGCTATTTTCCTGGCTTAATGGATATTTGGTGGGGCTGGGCAAACCCCATCCCCATTGGCAAACTCTTGACAATAACAGCTACACCCTGCCAGCAGGTCTGTAGAAATACACCATCATTTGCTCAGTTACCCAAAAGATTTTCATTCCACTTCTGGAAAAAAAACTTTTGTCTTCCAACACTGAGCTTTCAATTTTGGCAACAGCCAGGCTTGTTTCTCCTGTGTGCTATTGCTCTGCTCCTAATGGAATATTGATCTTTCTAAGGAAGTGTAAAGCAATCAATACACTACAAAGAGGAGAAAGAGGTAAGAAAAAACATCTCCTTATTCTCTTCATACATAATTAGAACAAAGAGAAGTAGACTGAAACCAACAAACCAGAAATGTTCGGATACTAAAGATTATTTGTGAGGTCTTCACTCTAAGGCGAAGTTTTGGCACATATTGGACTCACAAGCTGAAGCTCCTGGACATGGGACTGACTGAATGGGGCCAACAGTTTAACAGCTGTGATGATTCTGGTATGCATTTATGAGCTTCCTTTGGTTTATTTTGGTAATAAAACTGAAGTATACAGTATGCATCCACCAAGAATTCAGAGGTGTCTCTGTATGTAGAAACAGCCTCCAGCAGGTACCTGGAGGGATTAATTTGGCCACACCAGGTTTTATCTCTGTGTTTAAATAAGAGGAAAACCTGAGGAAGACAAAATAAAGAGTGGAAGAGCATGATGGGGAAAGGGCTCCCCTATGTGCAATCCCGCAGCACTACGGATAAGAGCAAGCACGTTGAAATGAATTCCCCTCCTCTTTCTATCCGTGTTGGCCAGAGCAGCACAGAAATTATCCCTTATTCTAAACGGAGGTAGGTTTTCTGTTTGACCAGACCATTGCCAAAGTCATTTCTCTGCATTGAAAAATGACCAGGGATGGTTCACTTGGGATTGGATGCACTTGCTTGGAGTCCTCAGTTCCCTCGGACTTCTAAATTAACAGAATTTCCACAAGCTTTTATGAGTGTTTGCAAATCCAGTGTGAGCACTGAGATACCTCCCCCCTCTTCCATGGTTACTGTGCTTAAACTTCTTCAAGGCAAAGATTCTTTGCCCAAAATGTTGTTCATGTGAGGGAGACACACAAAAAACTGTGTACACGCAATAACTTAAAAAGAGGTGAATTCCCACTTTGGGTTCAAGTATTACTGGTGGCTCTTTTAGAAATCTCCATAATTAACCTTTCTTGTAAGCAGCCCTTACCTAATGTTTGAGTAATGTCAATTTAGCTGAAGTGGAAGATTTAAACACCAAGGGAAATAATATATAGCAAAGGAATGGATACAAAATGAATCATTAGTCAGGACTATTAGAGTATATTCATAATTTAAATGTTTTTAAAATGTTACCACTAAGTAGAATAAGAAATTGCTCAAGCCAACAAAAAACAAAATGTAATTTTTCTGTTAATTGACCCAAGGAATAAATATGTATTTGCCAAATTTAAAGAAAAAGTCCTCCATGAAAGAGATAAAAAGGGAGTATGAAAAGCTCTAAAAAACATTTTTTAGCAACACATACAACTGCTGGAGCAAGTTCTGAATTATCTCCCGGAACACAAAAATTTCCTCTTTATGCAAAAGGATGAGGACTAGCCCCCTTTTGGAGCATTAACAAGTAAAAATGAGACATAGAAAATTCAAATGGAGAACAAATTTCCCAATAACTGTACTACAAAAGACAATATAACAAGAGATTTTTTCCCCCCTTATGTATGGAAAAGAAACCAGTAATGAGGATCCAGTCATGTAAGGAAATGCAGAGTAAGAGAAGAAAAAGCTCTTCATTGAGCTCATATCACACAGTCAAAGGGAGTTAGAAATGGGAAACAGCAGCTGAAGAACATTTACCATAAAGGTGCCAATTTTTTTCTTACACCTCGTTTTGCCTTGCTCTGTTCTAACTCCTGCCACAATCCGTGTGCATTCATTCTCTCAGAGATCAATGAGCTCAAAGTTTCAGGCTAATTACAGAAACTGAAAGTGGCCCTTCCTGCCCAGAATAACATTTTAAAATAAAAAACCCCAGCAACAAGACCCTTGTTCCCTCCACTTCTTCCCGCACGTTACCCTATTATTCTAATAGATATCCCAGAGTTTGTATCCTAATAGTAAAAGGGATGAGAGATCATTTTGATACACTCCAGCTGAATGATTTAAAGCATAAGATAGAGGAAAGAGATCACCTTATCTCCATCTTTCAAAAGATGCTGAGCATGGAAGTGACTGAAATTCATTTCTGATTTTTTGCTTCTAATCAGATGACTGCAAATCATCACAAATCCTTCCAGTCTCTAGGGTATTTTTGATATGGAAAACATGATTTTAAAATTCTTTGATGAGAAGAGGCAGCAATAGCTGTTTCAAATTGCCTTTTAATTCTTATACATATATCTATGAATGGGGAATAAGCTGCAGGAACCTCAATAATACAAAAGAGAAAAAATTCCACTGGGCACTTGCCTTGGGGTTCCATCCTGCTATCAGTTTATGTATGCTGAATTGATATCATAGGTTTTCACAGAAATTAGATCCATTTGATAAAGAGGCAAAGAAAACTATTCAAGAACAGTGAATAAATAGAAGGTGAAAAGCAAGAAGAATGAGTATTTCTCAGTAATGGAAATGCTGGCAAGAAGTGGAAATAGTGTACAGAGCCCCCATCCAGAAGAGACACATGGTTAATTTTAATTTTAACTTCATTTAGAGCATGTGATTCACTGCCCCATTTAGTTCAAAATTAAAATTAAGCATGTGCTTAAGTGCTTTGCTGGACTGAGGCCATCTACAAGAGTACATTGGTCATGAATCTGTATGCCATAGATTGATTTGGAATTGAGAAGTCAAAGCTTTAAAATAAAACCTGAAATGCTTTACTTTGTTTATTTTTAGTGCAGGAATGCATTGGCAGCATAGAAATCTACAGCACTTGAGAAACTAATGCAAAATAAACAGAAATCCCTAAAAATTTAGCAGGAGGAATCAAACTAGAAAACTCCCAGAACTCAGAGAAAGAAGAGCAGCTTTGAAAGGCTGGCTGCACTGTGCTGTGTGTCTGTGTGCAGTGGCCACCAGCCCTGGGCAGGTTTCCCCATCCTGCAGCACGCGGTTCACAGCCTGCGCTGCACTCAGGTGCAGCTGAGGAAAGAGCTGCTCTGAACATCCCAGTGCAGCGACTTCGGCACAGTTACTGGCTGATTCACCTCCTGGTTATCCCTTAGCCAGAGCCTGAGGTATAATCCCTGGCCATGCTCAGGGAAATGTCATTTCTAATGTCACCTTTTCAGCACCGGCGCCAAAATGCCTTTCATTGCCCAATAAATTCCCCAGGTGAAGAAAGGCAGAGAAGAAAGGGAGCCACAATTCTGTCTTTTCCTTACTCTAAGTGATTTGTTACCTGTGAGTGCAGAACAGAGCAGGCACAGCAGGAATTAAGTGAAGGAAACATGCCCTGGGTCCCCAGAAACACTCTATTTTATATTTGTGCAAGCATCTCTCATGGTTCAGAGTAGATTTTTTTATCACAATAAAGGGAAAAGAGGCAAGACATACCTACTCAAAATAAGCAGGAACCTCATGCAAATGCCCTTGCCTGACCTACAGCTTCAGTTTCTCTTGTTAAGGTGTCCTGTTTGAAATGTTCCTTAGGCCAGAAACAGTGGTGCATCTATGCCTGGTATTCAGGGTACCCGTCCATCAGGAGTGCTTTAAAACCCGAGTGGAGGATCTTTGTGGGAGCCAAGGTCTCACCAGGTCAAGTAAGAGCTGCCAACTGGTGGCTGCTTTGTGAAGGTTTGCTTTCGCTCTCAATTAACAGTTCTGGAAATTTTGGACAAATTCAATTTTCATAGATTGAAAACTTACTTCCAACCCCCCTTTGTTTTTTTTCAGAACACACTCTATCTTCACGAAAAGTTCTCATAAAATTTTTGTCAGTCCCAAAATCAGGCATTTCAGCTCGAGAGAAGGTAAGACTGATACCAGAGGACATCAGCATTTCAGATAAAAGACATCACCGTGCCCCCTGCTGCACTCAAGGATTCCACCGTTCTGGAAAGAACTCTTTGGAATTCCTGTGAGATATTTTCCAATTAACAAATGTCCCTTACACAGCACTGTTTCTCTCTCATTGCCTCTTTCTACACAACCATGTTTCTGCTCACCTGCTTCCCTCTTTCTGCCTGTGCTCTGGTTTCCTGCCTTCCACTCTCCTCCCACCTGCACCATTTCACGGAAGCACTTAAATGTCTGCACAAGCAGTGGCCCATTAAAGCATGTGCCACAACCAGGAGGATGTAGTGCCCAGCTGAGGGGCAGGAAAGAACTCAACCCCCATAAATGTCTCTTTGTACTCATTTCTTAGTCCCCAGGACCATCATAAGGTTCCAAATGGGTTTTGGAAGCACATGTTGAGATCCCAAAGAAACAGTAGGGACTGTTCTTCAACATCCAGGCGTTTCTCTAAGGACTTAATGAACTGAAAACTTGCACTGCTAATGAGAGTTGCTGCTTTCAATTCCACTTTCACCAAATATGATTAGTTTCTGAGAAAACTGTGTGAGAAACAAAACTTTTAAATTTTTAACCATGTGGTTTACTCTTTCCACTATATTAAGTATGGAAATTGAGCCTTGTATGGTCCAGGCATTATTTTAAATGTACAATGGAACAATATATTTATGTACAAATTATGAAACAAAAGCCACGAGGGACCTGTCTTTTGGCAGTCTCACCCCTTTTTTAAATTGTTTTCTCTACTTTGGAGACTGCCTGGATCTGGTCACCAGACGATATATCTCCACCAGATAAATCTCCACAACCTGCAGAAGTTAATGCCACACTCTTGGTTTAGACTTGCCTGATAATTTGGCTTTCAGCATCTACTGTGCTCACAATTAGATCTTAGAACCAGAGACTCATAGAATGCTTTCGCTTAGAAGGGACCTTAAAGCCCATCTGCTCCCACCCCCTGCCAGGGGCAGGGACACCTTCCACTATCCCGGGCTGCTCCAAGCCCCATCCAGCCTGGCCTTGGACACTTCCAGGGATGGGGCAGCCACTGCTGCTCTGGGCAGGCTGTGCCAGAACCTCACCACCCTCTCATTAAAAGTTTTTTTTCTTAATATCTAATCTAAACCTCCTGTCTTTCAGCTGGAAAGATACACAGACCTACTTCCCATATCTTGGAAAATAACAGGCTTGAGTAGTTTCTGAAAGGTTTGACAAGGTAGGGACTGAGAAAGGAAATGCTAAGCTTGGCATAAAAGATCATCAATATCACACCCTTTTAACCTATAATTTCCCTTAAACAGGACTGACCTTCCAAGTCTGTAGAGTATTATCTGACTCAAATACACATTTGCTTGTTTTGTAATCTTCAAACATGAATAAATATTCAACATATACTCAGAAAACATAATTTATATAGCTAATGTAAGTCCCATTTATGGTTAGGCCACTGGCATAGAAGCAGTAGAGAGAAGCAAATGACATGCAAAATAATGCTGTGGGCAAAGCAAACTTGAGCAATTGAAAAGAGATCAAGAAAGAGGTAATTATCTAAATGGAACATAGCAGCCATTAGTCAAACATTCACAGCTTGATCTAAGCCCCACTGAAGTTAACAGACAGGTCCCCCTTGACTTCAGCGAGTTTTGAATTAAGATTTTAAACATTAGGGAGAAGAGTATTTGATGAGATTTATGTGGGTTTACTTTTTATTTTTGGCATTTCACACTCAAACTCTGCAACAGAAAGGCCATGAAGTAGCAGCTCCTCTTCATTAAGCAGACAATAAAGTAGCTGGCTTCAGAAAGGCAACTGATACTTAGCAGTTGTTTCAGACATATCTGGCTGTACATGAGTACCAGCTCAGTGGCACTGGGCTCCAAGCCCTTGGAAAACTGTCACAGAACTGAGATTTCACGTAAAACCCAAAGTGTGGTAGTTTAAGTGATAGTTGAGAAGCTTTTCTAGATACATACCAGAAGGGAATACTTTCTACTTTGGAATGTAGAGAAATGGGCTGATTTGCTGAATTACATTTCCTTTCATACTGGGATGGGTAAAGAAAAGTTTATAATCATTGACTCTCCTTTGGATGAAATGGGTGACCTACAAAGGATCCCAGTCTGTGGATTAAACGTGGTAGAGCACAGCTCCAGGTGTGGCTCTGCAAGCCTGCGTGCGTTTGCTAAGTCTTGAGAAGAAATAGAGATATTCAGAGCAGGCCCCTGGAGACTGAATCACCTGGAGCATCCACCAGGTACTCCCAGACTAAGAGCCAGATGGCTGCACTGCATTTTACAGTGAAAACCCGTATGTTTTATTTTAGCAACATTTATAGCAGGGACAATTGATCTATAGGGGGAAAAAAACCACTTTAAAAGAGTTCTAATTACATGCAGCCCTGTCATGTTGCTAAATGAGGCCCACTGCTGTTTTATGAATAATTTGCAGAATTCATTGTCAGTAAATTATATTAGGAACTCGGAATAGTCTCTGAACTGCAATGCAGCAGGTTTTTCCTTCCCTCCTGCCTTCCTGTAATACATTCAGAGTATTTGCTATAACTACAGAACATAATTGCAATTATATTCAAAGACAAGGAACTATAACAAATAAACAACAGTGTTTCGTTTCCCACCAGATTGTGATTTATACTTAAACAATAAAAGTAGCTGAGTAACTAAGAATGGAGACTCTTTCCAATCGATGAACCAAAGAAAATGGTTTACCTACAGAAGGTGGTACGTGGGAATGTCAAAGTTTTTTTTAAACACTTTTAGGTTGATGTCAGGAAGTCCCCAGGGGTTTCTCTTTCTCTTGAATCCAGTATCTGTAGCATATCCTGGGAGAAAAGTCACCCAAAATCCAACACAACCACAGAAGAGAATTTCTGTAATATACATGTAAGGAGGAAAACCCAAGAACAGAAGATAAGAGGAATAAATAGAGTTAAGGAGAAGGTGTCTTTGATTAGGGAGATAACACAGTCTAGACCAAAGACAGCTCTAGAAAACAAAATCTCTGAATTGTCTCCCTGACTCTGACCCCAGGCCACAGTGTGAGCAAACCTCCAACTCATTTCACCTCTGTATCCTCTCTCGTCTTGCTTTGCTCACGGTAAAACCCCAGCCCAGCCCCAGGGCTGCTTCTGCTTTGTGTTTCAGTCTGCCTAGTAAAACATTCCTGCAGTGCTGCCAGAACATGCCTGGAAGACTCTCTCTGACAGGATTTTTCAGTAACATAAGATAAGCCTTGCCATAGTTACAGGTATTTAGTACACGAACATTGTACAAAGAGGATGCTGGAGGATTCTTCTGTGGAAGATACTGAGGAGCAGAGGGGCAGGGACCAACCTCTTCACTCTGGTGACCAGTGACAGGATTTGAGGGAAGCCCTGAGGCTGGCGTGAAGTTGTGTCAAGGGGGTTTAGGATGGATATCAGGAAAAGGTTCTCCCCCCTGAGGGTGATGGGACACTGACCAGGCTCCCCAGGGAATGGGCACGGCCCCAGGGCTGCCGGAGCTCCGGGAGCGTTTGAACAACGCTCCCAGACACAGGGTGGGGTTGTTGGGGTGTCCGGTACAGGGTCAGGGGCTGGACTCGATGATCCTGATGGGTCCCTTCCAACTCAGCATATTCTATGAATTTTTTCATGGAAAGGAAAAGTCCTCAGATACTGAGTTCACTAAAGTCCTGCCCTGTTGCATAAATCAGAGGATTCCATGCACAGTCTTTCCTAGAGCCATTTCTGCAGAAGCTATTCTAAGCTTCCAGAGACTACAATAGGATAAGTTCAAAGGTTGGATGAAATAGTCACAAAAACTGAAGAAAGCTCTTGCATTTATAGAACAGTTAGGGAAAACCTGGAATCTGGTTATAGCACTACCTATCCTTGGCTGCTACTAACCTTGCAGTTCCTGGGACACTCAGGAAAAGAGAGGGTTTTCAACACACACATGTTCTTGGCAACATCAACAGTTCTAACAGAGCTTGAGCCAAGCTCCCATAGCACTGCTGAGCTCTGCCCATAGCACTACACTAAGCAAGCAGCTCTGGGCAGGTGCACTTCTGTTGTACAAGATGTGTTTGTCACTGAGAAATGAAGGAGGACCATGAGGTGACAGTAAGAAACATGACAGCTGCTCTTCACTTGGGCAAACGTCTTTTCAGCAACCTGAGAACAGGGTGCAGGCCTCATGTCTATCAGTTCCCCCTTTAAGACATGGATCAAAGAAACATTGCACCCCATTCTTTACTTTCCCTTTCCTTTTTTTCTTTTTTTTTTCTTTTGAAATCTGTACAGGGATAAGAAGCAGATTTCTACTTACATGACAATGTTTGCTTGACTTCAGAATCACTTTTGAATTTTTAGTAGTGTGCCTGTTTAGTAGCTCATCCCATTTCTGCTGCTGAACCCATTACAATGACTGTTCTGTGGTAAATTACCTGGGAATAGTCTAATCACCTGTTGCTGCTTTCCTTGATTGTCAGCAGCCTGCTGCTCTAGTCCATCAGCACAGCTCCACTGCACTCTCAAGGCTGTTAATTTCAGAGAGCTGTTTTTCTTCCGTGCAGACTATTCAGATTAAAAGAGGCAACTATTTATGCATAAAATTCTCTGTGAAGATACATAACAAAAATCATGGCTTTTATATGATTAATAGAGCTGTCAGGACCTGTTTGAGATTTAAATTCCTTATTGTGAAAGTTTAACTTACTAGTTTCAAAATAAAAACCTACATAAGTCACAATGTTGTGGCAGTTGAAAGCAGGGTTGAAGTCATGTGGATTCACAGGAGCTGAGGCAAAGTATAGCCACAAAGAGTCTTTATTATACTGAAGCACCATGAAAATCACAGTATGTGATATAATATCTATAACCAGTGTTTGAATTTTTTAACTGGTTAAGCAATTTGAATCATTAATCCAGTTTAAAAAAACGTGGAACCAATGTGCCTAAATTCTCTGAGCACCACTGAAGTCTCTGCCTTCATGTATTCTAATCTGCTTGTAAATTAAGCAAATAATCTGAAACTTTATCAGAGTTCACAATGACTAGCTAATATTTAAGCTACAAGCATAATTTCAAAGCAGTATAAATTGATATGACACTTTGCAAAATATTCTAAATATCTAAAGAGGCTCATCATCCTGGTACTAAGCGCAGTGTCCTACATCATCCAATTAAAGATGACAGTGAAAATCAAGGCTGTCTCCCAGAAGCCCTCAGTGAGTGCAGACCGTTCAAGCAAGATTTACAGAGATATCACTGGGCAGGAGGCAAAGGCAATGCCTGAGATTTGGAAAGGAATTCACAATGTACCCAGAAATGTGTACCTGAGCACCACTCAAGAAACAGGAGAAAGCCTGGACTGGTTATTAACTAATGAAGGGAAGCTCAAGGGTTAATCTACTTCTTATGCTTGCTTTCAGTTATAAGATTAGTTTGAATTTGTCCTGTGAATGCTCTTCTAGGTGTTGGAAACATCTGTGGTGGTAGTAGGACAGAAATAAAGCCCTCTCTGACAGGCCATAGCTCTCAGACTGTTTTTCTCTCCTCCTCAAGGCCCTGTTCTTTGGTTTTATCTTGAGGTAAGTCAGACAAAGCTCCCCATCTGGATGGCACCAGTTCTGCCATGAAAGGCACGGTGAGCTGAGCTGATGAGCTGCCTGGTGCTCAGCCCACTCAGC
Source organism: Gymnorhina tibicen (assembly GCA_013399875.1). Taxonomy (NCBI): domain Eukaryota; kingdom Metazoa; phylum Chordata; class Aves; order Passeriformes; family Artamidae; genus Gymnorhina; species Gymnorhina tibicen. The sequence continues at coordinate 1,600,572 of VXAZ01001300.1, read as the reverse complement.
CAGGTCTCCAGCAGCCTCTCCACCGAGGAGAGCTGCCTGGAAGTGCACACAAAGTGCTCCCCAAGCCCCCTTCCTGCAGGGGGTCACTGCCAGTGCCATCAGCAGCCTTACCTGCTCTCTCCACTTGCGTGCACCTGCTTTCCCACTAGCAGAGTGATAAGTTATCTAACAAATCCCTGTGTTCCTCTCTTGATCCCTGTCCTGATCCTGCATTTAGGTACACTATATCCTAAAGCACAGGCACTGGCTCAATGAAAAAAGACTGATGTGTGTATGCAAAAAACTACCTGAAAGTGTATTGCCTGTGCTGCCTGCTTCCTCTTCCTAATTGCTGCAGTGTCTGACCATGCTAGTTGTGCTGAATACCAATAAGAATTCACCTGATTTAAACCCCAGCCAGTAATTTTTGGATCGTTAACAAACCTATTCAATCTTTCTTCTATCTCTGAAGCAGATTGTTTTGCCCAGAGGTATTCCGTGAGTCATCAGGCTATACAACTCTACCTACACTTCCAAACGCATTCAAAAATACAAAAGCATGGCAAATCAGCAGTTCTGCCAAGAGTAATTTTTTAAAAATTTTCTAATAAGTTTTTCTGGTTTTCCTAATTTTTTCTGTTTATTTTTCTATGCAATATTTAGGGTAACCTCCCTGGCATATTTTGGGGGCAGCTGTCCACTACCGGGCTAGAACTAGCAGCTTTCCTCTCTTTTACATAAAGCAGATAAATATATAAATTAAACCTTTAGCTTAAGATGCAGTTGTTAGAAATATCTGCATAAGCAAGATTCAGATAATTGAAACTGCATAATAACATTCAGCTTAATGAAATGTTGGTGTCATAACTATAGAAAAACACTGCAGAGTACCCATATGACAACATTGAATAATCTCCTATTATAGCATTAAAAAACATCCACTTGATTAGAGCCCAGGTTTCCAATTTCCTTGGAAACAAATTCAGTGCTCAAGAGGCTGCTTCTGCTGCTGCTTAATGAAACTGCTGCATGAACAACTGCCCACAGAACAACAACAGGGCACTGAGATTTATATATTTCTGCCAGGTACATAAAAAACCACTGATACCCAGCATAACCCACACTCTGTTCATACACAGTCCTCTGTCCTCCTGGGAGGTGGCAGCCCTCAAACTGAACCGTGCCGGCACACTCAGACCAGCAGGGTTTGTGCCATGACTCTGTTCTGGAGTACAGCACAACCACAGGCTCAGGCTTGGCCAAGGCTCCCCCTAAGCACACACTTTGTCTTTGCAGAGCAAGAGGCAGTTCTGTCTCGAAGCTCAGCACCTGAACTGAGCATGAGAGGAGAAGGAGAGCCAGAGAGATGAAGTAAATTGCTCTCAGGAGCAGCGCTCTGAGTTCAGGCCACCTGTGCCTTGTCCCCCGGCCTTTCTGCAGCGCCCTGCTGCTCCCTGCCATTAACACCTGGGCAGGCAGGGCAGGCACGGTGCCCACTGTGAGTCTGCAGCAGGTCACATTAGAATGGAAATGCCATGTTTCTCCAGCTCGCTTAATAACAAAGGACTTGTAAACGTCTTCTTTCTCACCTTCTTTCCTCCATAAATCAAGAACTTCTCTAAGTTCAGAGTTGTCACTATTACAAAGCTGATCTCAAACAACTGTGAGACCACATAGCTACGATCCGAAGCAGAAATTATATGCAACCTTTGATCATTAATTTACTCCAGCCTTCTGGTCAAACCTCCTGCTAGGATAACAACAGACAATTTGGAGGAAGAACTGACTCCCACGCAGCCAGGATATAGGTAAGATCTCATCAGAGCGTCCACAGAGCCCAAAAAAAAGCAGAGAAAAAAATGAAAGAAAGTACTCAAGATGCCTTGTTGCTGCACATTGACCTTATTAACGTGTAGGCACATATGTCTCAGGCAGGTAGTTTATACAGAGGTTTATTATCTTACACAGTGCTCATAACTCCTTCCACTTTAATTCTGGACTCTAAAAGCAGCTCCTCAGTGTTGATTCTAAGGCAGACATAAAAGTGCGTAGAGAGTATTTATAAAATGTTTTTAAAACAGCCACTAGCTTGACTTTCAGAGAGCTGTGTTATCTCTGGAATAAATACAAGCCTTTTTGCATGAAAACAACTCAGTGGAAATCAGTGGAATTGCATCCACTTAAGACATGGGTGATGTTGTCCTCAAACCTCAGCTTTGAAGTGCAACTGCATCAGGAAAAGAGGACAGCAAGAAAAGTGGTAAGAGTCCAGCACCATTTCAGAAAAACTGGGGTAACACAGGGTCTGCTTTCTAACAAGTCCTACATTTTAATAGCCAGTCTCATTAGACAGCTTCATGTAGGCAGCTAAAGCCCACGTTTCTTGACCAGCTGTGGCAATCTTTCCCATCCGAGCAGTTGGCCATCTGTTGTACAGCATTTGAGCAGATCTATTGCTATGGCACGTACATCTTAGAATTCAGGGAAATAAATCTTGACGCCAGAATGGAGCAGTGTTCTAATGCTATTTGAAATAGTGAAAGGAGAAAAATTATGTAAGAAAGATCAGTTTGGCTGAGCTGGTTTTTCTCCTTTGAAAAAGTACTGGAGTCTATACACGAGGTAGGTCTTTTTCAGAAAGGACTTTCAAAACCGAGTCAGACTAGCTTATGGGGGAAACATGGTTCTGAGCAAAACAAAATACATAAATAGATTGGGTAGATTTGAGAGAGTAAGGCAATAAATCAAACCCCCATAAATAGCACTCAGAGTCACGTACCATACAAAGTCACCTAAAGCAGTGCAGAAAGAAAAAACCTTTGGAAAGCATAAAACTCAGAAACCAGACAATTTCAAGAGGGCAAACAGTGCATAATTTATAAGACAGGTGAAACTGCAGTGGTAGCAACAAAGAAGTGAAAAATAGAAAACTAAAGTTTTTCACTTCAAAGTTTTCCCATAAAGTACAGTAATTCTGCTGTCATCAGAGGGTTGGAGGACACAAGCAGGACAAGTGCACAGCCCTCTGTTCTCCTGACAGCAGCTTCTGGGGGAGCTCACTGATCTGGGGGAGCACAGCAGTAATGTCCAGTCTAGAAAATGACTCTCCACCAAAGGTACTTCAGTCACCATTAATCTTGACATTAGCAATGTCATATTGCTCCCATCTTATCTATCCCAAGATGTTGTACACAATTTTGCAAAAACATGGGCAAAAAGTGTTTCTGGTTTTGAAAACATCTGAATGCATCTCACATTTTAGCTTCAGCTTGTTCCCATTTCTTCACAGCAATACACATGACAAGTAGAAGGCACAACAAAACCCCAACCATTTCCTCTTGAGTTCATTCTTTTCCCTCTACAAACAAATATTGCCTTCCTAGGGTGCAATTATTTGAAACTTCTTGCTCTGGTTGATCTGTAGCTCTTGGCATTTTCAGGCTACTTTGTCTGAATGTTTGGCACGGCTTTGAAACAGCAGTGGGACAGGGATGAGAGGCAATCAGCTAAGCCTGATTTCCACAGCCAGAGGGACGACTGCAGGAAATGGAATCAGAAGGTTCATGGTTGGAGATAAAGACAGGAAGATCACTCGCCAACTACTGTCATGGGTGAAACAAACTGCTTGGGAAAAATTATTATTCATGCCCAGTACAAAGACAGAGCTCCCAGCCCCTGGCCCACCACTGCCCCACAGCTCTGCCAGGGCTAGGACACAAAAAGCAAAACCATTTTTCTAGGCAAGTAAGCCGTGGCACAAATCTCTAAAAATCGTTGTCTTAACACTTACTGGATTTCATGGCTTTTATTGTACACACAGTACAAGAGAGGCAGAACATTTTTCAGGAGTCTTGCCCTCTCCACCTCCATTTAATAATATTCAGTGTTAGCTTGACACTGAAAATGCCAACTGGGGTGTGCACAGCAATTGCACAGTTAACTAAGTGTTAGTTTGCTTTAAAGGACACCTCTTGAGCTTATCATCTCGGGGGGAGAAAAGAGCTTTTATGCTCATGGGGGAAATGGTGCTGGCTGGCTACGTAGCAATCACTGCCAGTGGGAAAAATAGTAGGAAGCCAAAGGCTATAATATCAACAGTGCATAGAGGGGAGGCAGGTACAGCCACAGCCATGCTTGAACTGCTCTTACTCTCTGTTTCTGGGAGAAGATGAAGCCTGAGGTTTAGCCATGATTTTGTATGGTTACCTCAACTTTTATTTGTTTTTATAACACAATGCAATTCAGACAGATTATCATGAGAAGCCCCAAGCTAAGCTTTGCTGTATTTGCAAACAAGAAAATGAAGTCTGCACTGGCAGTTTTGGCTTTGGTGCTCCAAGTTTCCCTCTCCGAGTAAGGATTTCCTCCTTGCCCTTCTCCCATGTGTGTCTCTCCTCCGTGCAGCACTTTAGGCAGAGAGCAAGATTACAGCCTACAAGACTGCAAGAAGAGAGGTTTAGCTCAGTGTCACGGATAATTCCCATCACAATTACTGCCAGCATGAGAGGGAATAACAAACACCTCTCAGCTTTTATGTCCTGTCTCCAGTGACTGTGAGCTTTAGGGGTCTGAATGTGTCATGTACCCTCCATATGAACACCTTAATCTGACCTCTAAGCATTTTCTATATCAGGCACCTTTCCTTTCTTTCCCCCTCCCACTGCAGACTGTGATGGCTGTATTTCAGGAGACACTATGAAAAGGCCAGCCAGTTTTAGTAGCTTTGATTATAAGCAGAGCAATTTCTTCTCCTGGGCAGTCTGGTTCCTCCTGTGAACCTGGCTGAGTCACACTGTTTCCAGCAGTGATGTATTTGTTCACTTTCCTCCAGGAAGGGGACACTGAGGAATTAAAAGAAACAGAAGTAATATCTACAGCTAGTGCCACTCCCTGGATTTTCAGCCCCTCTGCCCCACATGCTGAGCCAGCCTCTGCAACAGGAGCCACTCCCCAAGAGGGGAGCCAGGGCCCGAGAGGATGTCATTGCAAAGGGACAGGCTGTGAGCTGAATGTGAAAACAGCCTGCCAGGCTGGCCCTGCTGCCATCAGCCTCCAGCTGAGGATAAGTGGCAGCAGTCTATATAACAGTCAAGGAAAATTAAGAGGCAAACAACTGCCTGCGAACCTCATTTCCTGATGTGTCACTGTCGGGCAGCTTGCATTTCTGGGAAGGGCTGTTTGAAACCCAACCAAGAAGAAAGCTGTTGTCACTGGCTTTGGTGTTTTGGCTTAGCTTTGAATTAGAAGTCAAGGAAGTAGAAGCAGAATATTCAAGAAGAGAGCTACTAAATGAGACACTTGTCAAACTAAGTTAATTTCTAACCTACCCACTTTGACAGCATCTCCTTAATCATAAACAGAACAAGGAGATGATCAGTGCCACTGAATTAACTTCTAATTTTTTCTGAAATATTTAACATAGCACTGTATAAATCTGGCTGATAAAATATGACTATGACCAAGCCTTTTGGAACACTGTGTTTCTGTGTTGAGAAACCCTAGACAAAGTATTTTGCCATGAAATATTTGTGGTGTACTGCAGGGCTGTGAGGCAGCGCTATTGCTGCTCTGAGACAGAAAAACACAGGACAGAAACCAGCACAGCAGCATCTTAGTTAAATGCATAAAGCTTAGAAATTCTGAATGATGCCATAAATTTGTCTGTGTAGGAATCAATACATCACAGGGTCTCTCTGCCTGTGGAGCCCACCCGTGTGAGGGAGGGCTTGGCCTGCCTGAGTGTGGTCACAGCACAGAGCACAAGGTATTATTAGGGCTCAGCGATCCTTTGGCTAAGCCACAGCACTCTATTATCAGGGATCTTGCTGGAAGAGGGAAGAAACAACATTGTCATGTAGGAGGTGCATGGAATAGAGTTGTAAGGTTTTGTATAATCTCTATGCTGTTTACTTTTGTTTCCAATAACTTGAAGTATTATTGAATTGATGAGACCTTAACATGTTCACCTTTTGTATCTTAGTTGCATTTTCATTGAGGAAAAGTGCCAAGAAGCAATAGGAGAGTGTGTGAACTGTTCAGGTTTTACAGAGTTTAAGGATTAGTTTGGGGGTACATGTCAGCCCACATATCTTAATTTGATTGTCAAGCTCATGGTAAGAATTTTGATAACTTTTCATAGATTTCACATCAGATATTTTACTGACTGTTGAAGTACTGTCTGACAGGTAGATACTTGGGACAGATTCTGTAAAAACAATACATGGAACACACCCACAGAGGTGCAGTCTCCCACACTCATTCCAGAATAGCATTTCCTTTTCCCAGGTGAGACTCTCCCATCTCTTTTGGTGGAGACCCTTTGCACAGGTAACAGGAGGACCAAACACAGACCACTGCAACTGAGGTACTTTGAGGACTGGACTGATGACCAGGTACAGCGCTGGGATTCAATAAAGGAAGGCTCTGACAGCAAAGAACAATATGAACAGACAAGACAAAAGGGTAGGAAAAGAGAAATGCATAAAATCTTTAACAGCAGAGAAAGGAAGACTGCTGTGTAGCCTCAAGGTTTAAACACTGCCTGAGAAATCAGTCTCTGCTTCAATCCACTAACAGTGTATTTCAAAGGACTGGAATAGCTTCTGACCATCAAAAGCTTTGCCGACCAGCAATGAAAAGCCCATTCTGCACATTCTTGCACCATGAAAGAAAATGTGGAGGGAAGGAAAAAACCCCTGCCAACAGCTGTGTGTTGTCAAATCTGAAATACATTTAGTCTGGGACCATAAATTTCTCCAATACTTACATGACAGAATGCCTACCCTGATAATTGACCTTAATTCCTTATACAAAGCTTTTGAATCTTCATTATACTTATGTACTCATTTGCACAGCTTTAAGTAACTACACAGGGCATGGGGGAAATGTGCTGCAATGTGAGCAGGGAGAACCTGCTGGGAAGCCACCCAGCAGCACTGAAAGAGGGGCAGAAGATGATCTGATACAAGGAGGCATTTTAATTCATTCTTTTCTGAAGTATATTCAATAGAACTGTCTATTAATATAAAGACCCTAATGTAATCCTACAAACATTGTGTTTTCTTGATGGCTTTTATGTATTGTAAGAAAACTGATAATGACCCTGTGGGGAAGAATAGCAAAAGAGATGGTATCTTAGAGAGATACCTGGAGAGCAAGTAATGCCACTTTTACAGTGCAATTTGAGATGTCTGTAGAGAGCGATTTGGTTCGTTCAGTGTTTCAGGCTGCTGTCCCTCAGAATGGCATAACTCTACATTAGCAGGCTGAGGAAAATCTGTTATCTTAGTGGCCAAAATGAGTTCATATCCCAGACTAATTTCTTATCCATAAAAACAAAAATACGAACCTACAATTACTCCCATCTCCCTGTCACAGTGAAAGAGCAAAAACTCCTAAGCAAAGTATCTGTATTTAGGGGCTGCTGCTGCTGATTTCTGCAGCACAAAGATGAGGAACAGAGCAAGCCTTCCCACCTCCAGGGCGTTAAAAAAGCACCAGGAAATGCCTGTGTCACTACTGAAGTTGCAATCAGGAGCTGAGTTGAATGAATGGCTCCCCGTGTGCACCGAGATCAGAGGAGTCATTCAGAGAGCACAGACCTGGAGCCTGTGCTCCTCTTGAAAGGCAGTGCCAAGAGACAGAGCCTGGCTGATACAGTTAGGGAAGGAGGGGACATTGTCACACATGGAGGACAGTGGCAGCTTCACTTCTTCCAGTTCCTGAGTTCTCTCTGCCTCTCAGGCTGTTTCTGTCCAAAGAAAAGTTTTGCCATATCCCATGGGGGTCCCAAAGCCATGTTTCTACTGGACACTTCAAATTAAATAGATTGTACTAACATTACCTACATAATTTTATTATTATATAATCTTCTTGTTTTCCTTGCTCCAAGTGTGCCCTTGGCATGCTGTGCAGCTGCCTGCAGGTCCGAAAGGCAGTGCAATGATTTCAGTTCATGGGTTGTGTGTCCCTTCTTTAGTATTGCTGCATTATACAGGGAAATCCTCTCTCTCAACATCCCAGCTCCAACTCCCTGGAAAATTAGCATCTGGACTTCAAGGCCCATGTCAGCGAGGATGAAAAGTGCCCATGTAACCAGCCTAAAACAGTCAGGCCATACAGGCTGTCCTCTAGCACTGCCTACACCAGCAGAAATAGTTGGAAGAAGGAACTATTGACTTTTCCGAGTTCCTTTCCTACACCTGCACCTATGCCCCATGCTAAAGGTCCCCACGGCACAATCAGGGATCTCACACCACCATCACCAGCCTGAAGTTCATTAGTACTGTCAGTACACCACAGGATGCACAGAGCTGGCTGCGAAGAAGCACAAGAACGAGTTTGGATTAAGAGTTTGGAGAACCTTCTTCATGTTAAAAAGGAAAAAAAAAACTAATGAGACCTCATGCAACAGATACAGAGGAGCTAAGTAAGATAATAAAATTGGGATGTACATGAAGGTAAAAAAGGAGAAGGGGACTGGAAGAGAGGTACTGATGTGCTCCTTTGACTTTTCGGGGCTCCAAGGCACATTAAAAGCAAAACAAACAGGAGTGATTTTCTCTGTTACTGACCTTTTAGTCACAGGGACTCCAAGTAGTCTCAGGAAAGAATCTGCTGGTATGACTCACAGAAAAAGGGGGTCTAAATCAGGAGAGCAAAACCTGAAAACACAGAGCCAAGACAAAGTGTACTTCTGAAGGACAATATCTACTTTCTAATTTTTGCAGCCTGCACTTCTCAAAGGCCTGGCTTGGTTTCCTTTGCTTTCTTTTCTCTTTCCACCACCACTTCCAAAATTGTTTATAAGCTCGGCTCCAGCTCGCAGTGCATAGAAAGTGAATGCAAATCAAAGAACACTTTCTCAGCCTTGTTACTGACAGCTTGTGGAACAGAAATGTCTGAGGGATCCTGGCAGGTTTGTTTGTTTGTTGCAAGTGGGTTTCATTTTCATCAGACGTCACCCCAGCTGTGGATACCCACACATTTGAGGGGTACAAACACCATCATTCTCTATCAGGTCCATTTATGATAAGCTATAAAAATTTCATCTAGCAATTCTTACATCAAGCCCTAAATCCTATTTAAGCAAAAGTCTGTTCTTTACATAAAGGTTGATCCATCAATACTGACACCATGGAACTCTCCCTGAAGTACTTCTGATTCCCTTTATAAGTTCTGCATTTCACATCATGGAGGCAACCATGACAACAAACCCACTGAAAAAGCAGACTATTTTCTGTCACTAAAGAGAACTATCATTACATCTCACTCTAAGACTTGATGTAGGTCTAATAGCAAGGCACTGTGGAAAACTTACATCAAAGCTGTCCTTCAAAATTCTCTTTTTTCCTACCCTGAGAAAAATTCAGCTTTAAATTCATAGTAGGTGCTTTTTCAAAGGACATAAAATGAATACACAATTGCAATGATTACTTTGCCTACTTTATATTTTTACAGTCCTGATTAGATTTCATCAGTTAAAACTAGCACTATATTTCTCATGGATTCATATAGGGGTTGCAATAAAAATAAATTTGATAGTAGACTTATTTAATTCTTTTCCATGCTGCAATGTCATTGATGGGATTATGGCTCTGTCTTTTAAGGGAGTTTCATAACTGTCATTTTAGGCTCTTTCTTCACATCACAAACTGGCCTGTGGTAATGGCACTTTCAAGGTGATACTTCAGGGTTTCCCAATTTCTTAGATCATCTCTCTTCAGCTACAAGCTAATGGTTTATTTCAGGAATATGACAAGCCAGATAATCACAGATTTAAAAGAGAAGACAAGAACATTTTTGGAAGAAAAACAGAGCCTTAGGAAATGGAAAGTGATCAGGAGAGAAAATATCAAGTCATTATGGGAAAAAAACAGGGATATGATCAGAGCCTTCCAAGACAAGAACAAGGTTTCCTGGGAAGAGAATATCACTCTATAGGAAAAAAAAACAACCAAACTATTCCTCTTGGATAAATGTCAGGACCCTACTAAAGGCTGAATGGAGGTCTGGGAGAGAATCTAGACCAGTGGAAAGTTGGGCTGGACCTTTGGAAGAAGGAACTGGACCTTTGGAAAGAAGAACAGGATTTCTCTGGACAGGAAAATCATTCACAAAAGAAAACAGCTGAAACCAAATATGAGGCACTCACATGCTTCCAGTGAATTCCACCTTGTTAAGCTTGTACAGCTTTGACTGTCTTTGAAATCCTCAGTCCTTTTCTGTTAACAGTCTCTGTTTCCTCTAATGTGACTGCACCATCTGACTGCCTGGTCCTAACTCACCAACAGGTGGATAATGTTGCTAAATTTTTATCTCCATCAAGAATATTAAACATCGAATTTCTACTTCTCTTAATGAGATGCCACAAAAATTTTCTTAGTGTCAGTAATGTTCTTTCATTAAAAATCAGCGAAAATGGTGAATATACCTAGTCTGTTTTCTTTTACACTGAAAAAGAAAATTAACTCCAAAAACTTTTGAATTTACGATTGTTGTTTCACATGAGGTGCTCTGGGGCGCTGTCTGTACATGTACACACATTCTTGCTCAAAGAGGGGCGTAGGGATGAACCCCAGCAAACACTGGGAGACTGAAAAGGAAGAGGACAGTGCTTAGAAATAATCATGATTTCAGTACTCAGAGTCCCATAATGGTATTCATTCTCTAGAAGTTATCAAAATACTCACTTATACATTATAATTCATTCCTTTCCACAGAAGTTACAGAAATTAGGTTTATGGATCCACATGCTCACTACATTCTTACAGTTCCTAGGTCTGACGAAAGATTTTAGAATAAATGAAAAGTGGAGAGGAGAGAAAATGCAATGGGAAAAAGATGTAAGTCAGTCTGGTGAACACAAAAATGACAGAGAGAAGTCATTTTTATGGTGTAGCTGAGCTGACTGCAGAGGGTGCTTTGACTTCTGCAGTGTCTGGATGCTCACAGATTTATACCACTGCCTTGTATATGGCCCTGAAATCATATCTATTCTTTCAAGAAAGGAATGCAGCTGATTTTCCCTTCCTCATATTCCCCATGAGCTCTGAAAATGAAGCATTAATACTAAACTTTGCAGAGAAATCATTTCAGATGCACCATTTTCTCTCCTGTATTCACTGTGCCTCTCTTTGAGATAATTTCACAAACTGTTGCTCTCAGTGAGGATGTAAACCACTGCTTTTTCAGTGTTTGTTCACTCGTATTAGCCTGAGGTGATGCAGATGTCAAGCCTAATGACATAACCCAAAACACGCTCTGAAACCTCTGTGCTGAGCAGCTGCCAAAGCAGCAACATTGGGATCAGCAGGTCTGTGATGGGCACAAAAACATTTTGCTTTAATATGCTGTAGAATATTTTAAAACCAGCACAAGAATCATTAAATACTTCAGGCTGAGACCTTTGGAGGGCATCTGGCCCAATCCCATGCTTAAAAAGCAGGGCCGAATTCAATATTAGATTTACACTAGAATTAGAGACACGGCACCACAGGAAGGATTTCAAAGTGCTAAAAAGAAGATTCTCCAGATCATCATACACAGTTCATGAGTTTTTGATAATGCTGAAACTCACCCCACGTACGTGCACTGCAAAACAATATGAGCACACTGGTTTATTTTCCTCACAGTCTTTCTCCCTTTGCTTCAGGAAAGTAAAAGTGCTTACTTTGACTTCAAGACCTTAATGGATTTCTTCAATCTTTTGGGAGAGAGACAGAGAAATTAATTCCTGAAGGTTCACAATAATAAAAATTATGTTTGATCAACTCTTGGTGAGTTGTGAAGGAGAAACAAAATGGAATTAATGAAAGAAAAGGATTGTCCCCACATACACAGGAGACTATGGAAAATGCTGTGAAGACTTGTGTTCTGTGGGAGTGAGATTAAGATATAAATGATACAAAGAAAAATATATAAAAATTATATACCCAGAATGGGTCAATAGTGCATAACAATAGAAAATGTTAAGACTTAAGCAGTTATTAAGACAGTGAGAACATAAAATACAGGGAATTAATGGATTGCAATGAAAAGAAAGGTCAGTCTGGTTCATTTTGAAGCCAAAAAGAGAAAGCATTAAAAAACCCCCTCATTTAGCATTGTGGACAATTCAAACATCAAAGGAAAACAGAAAGACAACCACCAAAAAGCTGAGAACAACCAAGATGAGAAATTTTATAATGAGACATGACATAATCATATAGTAAGGGCTTTTACTCCTGCACAACTCAGCTCAAGGAATATCATTTAGAAAACTTCTTCAGCAAATCGGTAACTCTTGTTGAAATAAAGTCTCCCTTTAGAAAAGCATTCAGCCTTGAACTTCTTTAAATCATGAAGAACCACACATTTTGGCTAACTCTGAATTAGTTTGAGAGTATACCTCTGGTTTTCTGAAAAGGAAATCCTAATAAATAAAGACCAAAGCTCCCTCCTCTGTGTCTTTAGTCCTGTTCGAATAGTCCTGTTTTGGGGTTCCCTCTCTCTTCCCAAAAGGAGAGCTCACAGATGTACCCCAGATGGTCACTGTTCATTGGCAAAAGCAGATTTTCCTCACAGCCATCAGGTATTCCTTACACCAAAAGGAGTTGTTTTCTTCTATATCTTGCGAATAATAGAATATTACTGGATCTGTTAACTCCACTTTCGCAACAACATGGTATAAAAGCAAGTAGCCAAAGTATAAATTCTGTGGGTTGCACCTCTAGATTTCCATTACAGCTCAGTTGGTTGGAACATGGTGCTAATTACACCAGAGTTATGGGTTTGATACCTGTGTGGGCCCTTCATTCAAGGTTTGGACTCAGTGATCCTTGTGGGTCCCTTCCAGCTCGGGATATCCTGTGGCTATTCTGTGACTAGAGCAAGAAAACTCCCCTTGCACACCCACAACCACAAGCCCTCAGGTACGCCAATGGAAGTGTTCTGTGGGGTGAAAAAGGGCATCACCTGCTGGAGGTCAGTGTATTTCATGGATTCATGGATCCATAAACCTGACAAAACAAAAGTTTAAAGCAGAAAAAAACCCCAAATTGTTCCTGAAAAAAAAAGATTACCAAAAGTGACAAAGCACATTTAAGCACTTGTGCAGAGAGTTCATCTCTTCTCACAGGGCCTGTTTCATAGGACAAAGATAGTTCTTCCTCTTGGATTACACTCACGGTAATATTAAACAAAAAGTGCAGATATAGAGGACAAGTCCTTGTGTCCATTACAATTTCCTGTCAAATTAAGGCCCACTAACCACTGGCCAATTTGGGGATGCAGACAGCAGGGCAGTTGTAAACTCTTTGGTAAGTTCTTGTCTCCACATTACAGGAAAAGACAAGGAGCTGCTGGAGAGGGCCTAGGGGAGGGCACAAAGACGATGAGGGGTCTGGAGCATCTCTTATGAGGAGAAACTGCAAGAGCTGGGCCTGTTTGGTCTAGGGAAGAGAAGACTGAGAGGGGATCTCATCAATGCATATATAAATATCTCCAGGGCGGGTGCCAGGAGGTGTCGGACTCTTTTCAGTGGTGCCCAGCAAGAGGATGAGGAGCAATGGCCATAAACTAAAACACAAGCAGTTCCACCTCAGCATGAAAAAGAACTTCTTTATGTTGAGGGTGGCAGAGCACTGGAAGAGCTGCCCAGAGAGGTGGTGGAGTCTCCCTTTCTGGACACATTCCAAACCCACCTGGATGTGTTCCTGTGTAACCTGCTCCAGGTGACCCCCTCAGAATCCCTGAGGATTTCTGAAGTTCAGTTTTTGTTGCGGTGTGCCATGGCCAGTGCCACGGCCAACAAGAGCAAGAGTGTGGGAATCCAGAAGGCAGAAAGAACATCCTCTGCCTGTTTTAAATAATTTTAAATAATTTAACCCCCCTGGACAGTGCTGTATTTGGCCTTTGTCCATGGAGAAAACTTCTAACCTTTTCAGTAGAATTAGATGATAGAATATTTTGTAAAGTTATCACAGGGTGAAAATCTAAAGGTTTTGGGTTTATTAATGTAGCAAATGGATAAAGAGCAAAAAACTCCAAAATGGAGGATTGCTGTAGTTTCTAAGTTTCTTCTACTTCTATCCCTCCATGTTCTGCAGTAAAAGCAGTTTCAAAGGATTGGATGAAAAACTCCGCAGTTGTGGTGGGCATTTGTTAAGTATTGGTAGATAAATGAAAATATCTTTCATTTTAAATCCTTATTGGGTAATTTACCTTTAAAAAGGCAGTGTTATCTTGATTCTGTGGACATTCAGTGGACATTTTAAAAACATTCAGAATTCTCCGGACTCTCTGCTATACTCCTTGCTCTATTCTTAACTTTTCTGATAAGACTTAATAAACTATCTGAAAAGAGAGAGTGCTGGATGCCTCATTAGTACTTGGGATCCCTGGCAAGGATCTCAAGTCCTCCCTCATGAAGGGAAGTCTGATTTAAGTCACAGGAAAACCAACTGGAATGTGGAATTCAAAACAGAATCACCCACAACAAGATCAAAACCTCCAATGGTTTGACACCCACAAAGCCCAAGAACCCTAAGGTTAGGGTGAGTTCCCAGAGGGCTGTGCGGGACATGCAAATCTAGGACCCATAAATGGCCACCACCATCTCCTCCCCTTTCCCCCTATATTTGGTTCCCCATCTAGAAAGTTCTGAGGTCTTCCGTTCCCCATTGGCCCGTGTTAATTCTCCCCACCTACCCCTGTTACTATTGGTTGTACTCCCTTTTCCCCGCCTTTGTAACGCCCCTTTGCTGTATCATTATTGGTTGCTGTGTGCTTTCCCCTCCCTTTATGTAGGGGTATAAAATCCCACGTCAGAGCCATTTTCTTGCTTCTTCATACCCCTCCTTTGTTTGCTCCTGGACCCTCACCCTCAATAAACCCTTTCTTCCTCACGAAGAAGTCCCTCCGCCTCCGTCCTTCCTCCTCTGCGCACCCGTGCAATCAGTGGCCCACGCGAACACTGCTGAGGCTTCGCCAGCCCTCCTGCACAGCCTCCATCACCCCTCCGGTGCGGGTGCGAGCCCGGTGCTGGGTGGCCGTAGCTAGCCAGAGGACAGCACCGCGGCAAGTTTTCAATTGAAGGAAATAGAGATTGGCTAGTTCAGATCAGTAAGTTTAAGGCAAATACATTGACAGGGCTTTTCACTCTACCACTCAAATCAGTTATTCAGAAGAGCAGAGTAATGCAACAACCCAACCTTCCATCTCCCTGAAGCCAAAGCAGTGCATCCAAAGGGCAGGGTACAGGTACAGCAGTCTCAAAGGCTGCATGAGGCTAGTAGTGCATTATCTGCTTTTAATTGGACTTCTTTATTTTTGCTGCCTAAAAAGCAGCACCAGCAAGACAGCTGATTCAGCAGCTTTGGTATTAAATCAATAAAGCAATCAGTTCACAAAGCCAAACTCTCCTCTTCTATATAGTGAACAAAAACCCCAAACGTGAGAGGGGAATCCATTGATTTTGATTCAAGAGTTTTCTGTTAACAGGAAAAAGAGTTAATTCATAAAGTATGATCACTCATAATGTCATGTCCCTTCCACATGACAATTCCTCAGCTGTTACCTATCCCTGACACCTACTCAAACAAATGCAGATTCCTGAAGTCATTCTGAAATACAGCATCTCATGATCAAAATTTCAGTGGAGGCTGGTCCATATAAGAAATTGAATTGCTGTTCACTCAACAATGTGAATTTTCAAAATGAGTCCAAAAGTGACTTAGGGAGAGACTCATTATTGGAGTATCTTCCTGTTTCACATATTTCTTGATCATGAGGATGTCGTTAACATGATAGAAGAAAATCTTTCCCTCCCTCAAATATATTTAGCAGAAAATTTCTCATACTAGTCCCAACACCTACACAGACTGCACTACTTAGTAAGGACACAGCTCTTACCTCCAGCTTATGACTGTAGCTTCAGCAGAGTATCAACCAAAACCAATGAAAATGATTCATTTTCAGATTCTAAGTTATTTACTACATGGACAAGAAGAATAAAGCCCAAAGGAATGGAATAGTGGTGGGTGTTTCATTAATGCTGATCAAGAGCAAGGAGAGCAGATGCGATGTCTGACAGAAGGAGATGGTTTGATGGAGGGAGCTATGAGTGAGACAAGAACAAGGAGCCAGAAACAAGGCCAGATGTAAACAAGGCTGCAGGAATTGCTCTATAGAACAATAATATACAAAAAAAGGGCATTTAGTAAGTGATACACAAGATGCGACTTCTGATTTGACAGGCAATCAGGAAACAAAACAATTTCACTTTTCAGACGTTGTGAGTCAAGCTGAGGACTGAACTCATCTGTGTAGGAGAGGAAGCTGAGAGAGGAGCTGGGGGATGAGTGGGATCACTTTGCTTCGGGAACTGCCTTCTGGATATTCCAGGCTGACACATTTTGTTTTGACATGTTCTGTCATTTTTTGTCACTTGTATCATGTTACATTGTCTCCTGGACTGTAATTAAGTTTGACAGAGGAAAACAGACCAGCTGAGGCTTAACATGATGTGGCACTTAATAGATATGCTTATTTGTCAATGGTTTTGCTAAATAAACCTCCCTGACAATAGACTGTGGAAAGGACAAAGGAAAAAAAGATAAGGAGTTCTCTCCTGTGTAGAGAAATAGGATAAGTAACTTAAGTTGTTGGTACTCTCTTGAGTCTCCATGTTTTCATACACAAAGGGAGGCAGGTTCTGCTGTCTGGATTCAGGGCACAAGCTCTTCCTGACTGTACTCTAGAGACTTCAATTCATTGTTCCCATGGAAGAGAAAAAGGCAAGTGAAGCTTAGGAATCTCATTGCCCTCACCTCTCAGAAGCCCCTGTCCCTGCCATGCTGCACCAGCAAATCCATCAGCTGAGTGCCAGTATGTCCCAGGAGGGAAATCTCTCCTGGCAGTGGCTCACTGTGCATTAAACACTGCCCAGCCAGCTCCATCTAACTCCCACTAAGAGGATCCCCTGCATCAGGAAACGCTCCAGGAACAGGCACCAGGATGCAGAGGCAGCTGTTCTGGATGCTCTGCTGTGGACGTGCGAGAGCTGTGCTGCTCAGCTCAGGTCACTGGTCCCACCCCAGGGGAGCTGCAAGAGGTCCCAGCAGGCCCTTCAGGGGCAGTGGGGTCGAGAGCATTGTGCTGACCTGCATCCCAGCAGGGCTGGAGACTCAGTGCCAAGGCAGATAGAAACAGGTCTCAGAACACAAGCCAAGAGATGTATTCTTGCTTTGGGTAGAACAAGGAGGAATTACGAATAACATCGCTGTTTAGCTCAGAAATTCAGAGAGAAGGGTCCACAGAAAGCTCAGCTGCACTAGTTTGGCTGAGCTACACAAGCTTTGATAGCACATGGCTAATTCCTCAGTCCCAGAGGAAATCTCACTCCACACCATTCTAGGAAACTGAACTATCTCCCTAAGTCTACTCAGTAATGTTTCTCACTTAAGCAGGACACTAATTAAATCTAGCATGCAACCTATTAAGTGTAACTGGGAGGGACATTTGAAGTCCCTCTCATAGGAAAGCCATGCTGACCCCTGAGATGGCTCTGCAGTGATCTGGACATCAGCAAGAGACAGAGATGTTTCTTCAGCTCTTCCTAACTTTTTCTAGGATTATGTAGATATTATAAAGCAAAGGTATCTTTTCCAGTGAAACTGTTCTACCAGGAAAATAGCTTTCTCCTTAGTTTAACAGATTAATCCTTTAATCTCTCTTAACTCTTGACCTCCATTCAGATTTACGTTCTTAAGCGGTACACAGAGCAGCTGGATACAGAAGCTAGCAGGGGGTTAAAAGGGAATCCTAAAAGGTTGTGTTTGGGTCATAGTGTGTAGATAGTGCAACTGGGGGAGGAAATCACACCCACTTGTTTGCTTGAAAATCGTATAAAACTAGACAGATTCAAAAATCATTTTACATCAGGTTTTACCATTACACCATCGTCATACTGCTTTCAACAAGCACATCCTGTAAGAAGCTGAGGTGCTCCTAGCAGATGCTGAACGTTGTCAGCTCTAATGTTAATGGAGTTCTCTAGAGATGGTGTTCGGTCTTGTACACTGTAAAAGCCAGAATCTTGAGTGACAGTGTCTTAATTCTTAATTTCTTAGTTAAAGTATTAACTCCAGTAACTTAATTTCTGCTACATAATTAAATTGTTACAATTTAAGTTGCAAAACAGTTTAAAATGAGCAGCTGTGAATTTTGCTATAAACACTTGTGCTTCTGTACTAATTGCTTCCATTATAAATACTGCACACCGGCTTCTCCTCCATGTAACTCCAGGGAATACATAGAGTTGCCCTAGGGATAAATTATATTTCATTACCTTTGCATGGTCAAAGAACTCCCATTTGTGATTGTGAGCACTGTAAAAATGGCCCAATCTGCATCACTGCTGTCTTGCAGCAAAAAGGAACAGAGTGAATGTGGTACAGGTGACGTGTGGTTACATCAGCACTGCAAAACCCTTGTCCAGGTATCATTCCACCCTGGTATTCCACAAGGTATGGACTTCAGAGCACTCATCTCCTCCTGGACCAAATCTGTCCGTGAGTGGGAATCTGACACAGAGCAGAGCTTATTCTAACAGCTGTTTATCTGACACCTAATAGAGCTGGTTTAAGTTTATTATGGGGATGTAATAAAGAAGCATTGTGCCTTATCCCACACAGGCCTGTACTTACAGATGATCTCTATGTAATTCACCATAAAGTTAGGCCGTAAACTGTTTCCCTTGGTTATTTTCTGTTCTTTCACATTGTGCCTCCACTGAGCAGCTCAGCACAGATCTGTGCTGCTCTGTATATTGAACAAATCCTGAAACCTTCTGGCTTCATTATTCCCCTTTCCCTGATCTCTGTTTCTGTCATTTCCATATTATTTGACACAACGTTCTCGGTTTCTAAACACTTCTTTCTCTCCCTCTTCCCAGATTTTTTGCCTGTGTATTCCTTTACATCTTTTCTTCTTGCACTCGAGCCCCTCCTCACCCTGTGCAGGTTCAGGGCTTGCCCTGTCCCTCTGACATCCAGCACCTCCTGGACAGATCTGCCTCTCAGATGGGAGCAGGGCTTTACTCTTCTCATCTCCCAGGGGCTTTGGCAGGAGGTTTGTTCTTGCTGCTACCGCCAAATCTCACAAAGAGGCATCTCCATCCAGCTGTTCTGGGACAAGAACAGCTGAACTTTGCCAAGATGTGTGTTCTGACTTAGCAAACTTGGAATTTTGAAGCACAACACTGCAGTGAAAGCAGCTCCTCTTGTGACACAGCTCTGATATTTTCTTACCCACAATATTTTTCCTCTTGTAATTCCTTGACTACAGTTTGGTTGTGGCACTATGTGAAAGAAAGCTCTTTATTAAAGAGCTAAAACTACAAATAAAAACTGAAGAAGCCTTATAGATAGGATTTTTTTCTTTACATACACATATTTTAAAGCTGATAGATTGTGTTCTGCTTGATTTCTATGAGATGAACACACTGTAGTTGTCAAAGATAAGGAACTGTATTCTGGGAAATGAGATGCTGGAAGGTCAGAGGAAGAGTTCTTGACCTTTGGCACTTAAAAAAATAGAAAAAGTAAAAGAGAAGGCAAAGGCAACTCCAAAGGAAGAAACTGCAACTGGATGTAGACCAAATCAGCAGTGTTATTTTGTTTTCATGACTTATTCCCAATCTGAGATTTGGACAGATGCTTGCTTTCCTCAGGTCACATCTCATTTCAGAGCTTAAACCAGGAAGGAAGTGGCCCGTCCTATTTCCTGGGTTCTGTGAGCTTTCCCCCACTCCCCAGGGGCTTCTTCCAGCACATGGGGGACACAACCCTCATCACTAGAGATAAGTGAGTAATTCAACAACTTTGTTGATTAGTAGTCATTTTCCTGAACTTTTCAAATTGCCAAAGTATCACTTAATGAATTCATAGAGGAGCCAAGGCTTTGGAAGTAATCAGCCTCTTCAAATGAATTCTCAAAATGAGGTTTCTGTCATCACAGCTGTGGAGAGCAGAAAGTACCAAACCTGGGTTTCACCTTTTCACCTGTACAAAATCTATTCTACATCTGCTCCAGACAGCCCTTGGCCCTTCCCATCCCACTTTGAACCAAACAAAACCATTTCACTCAAGGTTTTTCCCCTTAATTTTGATAAAAACATGAGGACAGTACATTTTGAAATGCCTTTTTTTCTCCATCCTGAAGAACAAAGGGGAAAAAAAATGAAAGAGGAAGATACATTTTGAGGAGAATAGAATAGCTCAGAAAGAGAGGACTAAAATAATTTCCTTGCCTGTGGAAGTCTATTCTATTCCAAAACTAAAATCTTACTCTTAAAATAAATACAGAGTAAGACATTCGTTCTTACTGCACTGTCCAGAATCTCCAGCCTAAGATCAGACTTGCACCCAGTCTATTAACAAATGAGATTCTGACTTCTCTTAAGTCACAATGAAGTAATTTGGCTCCAGACTGGCAGATGTATGGACCCAAGCCTGTGGGCCCACTGAAGTGGAATGAGGGTCCACTTCAGTGGAAAGAGGAATGGCTAAAACTCTAGCAGGGTGACCTGAAATATCCAACAACAGCCTGAAGGATGCATCAAGCCCATGGCAACCCCATGGGGTCCTAAAGCCCTGGGGAGCACCAGAGGGGTCCGTCACCACCTTGGAGATGGGCATGGACTTCATGAGATGAAACCAGGCTCTGCTGAAACTCCAAGGTCACTGAGCTGGGCTCTGCTCAGAACCTCAGGACGGAGACAGAGGACCCAGCCTGAGTGCTCTCTTGAAAACCACTCAGAGAGATGCACACACAGCAGCAGGAGGACTCCTCAGCCAGGACCATTCTGGGCACTTCAGTGGGACCATCCTGCTGTGCATCAGCCCACACTTTGGTTTGTGCTTTTCCTGCAAAGAGGAAGAGAACCAGATCTTAGAATAAACCTCCCTTTACAAAATTTCAGTCTATGTTTATGTAGATGATCAATAGGACCAAGTTGCCAGTGTTTCCTTCGTTGCTTGAATTCCATCCTTGCTTTCTGTTACCTGAAATTCATAGTTCCCCCCGGCACGGCCTTAGAGAACCATTGTAGAAATTCCAACAATGAAGAAAATAGGGTAACACAAGCAACGAAACTCACAATTACAGCTTCGTGTACATCAGGCCACAGGTTCTGACATGTTACACAAGCCAGTTAATCAAATCCAATGCTATTTTTCATTACATCAGTCCCTTTGCCATTGACAAAAGACTTCACCGAAAGGATGCTGAAAACAATTTAACTTCTAATTTCTGTTGTAATTGTCTTCTATCACAAATTCAGAATTGCCCTTCTTTTATATTGTTCTATTAAAAAGCAGAAACAAAACAGGGTTTTTTTTCTGGAATTGAATAAATATGTCATGTTACTTCTATTTATTTAATTTGATCAAAATATTTTGAATCTAAATTTCAGTCAAACTCAGCTTAAACCCTGTCATGTTTATATCATCTTATAACAAGTTTGAGAGCAATGATGTGCATGTAATAAAATAAAAATATTTGACAATTTGCAGTGTAAAGACAGAAGCAACAGACCTGGCTGAACCCCTCAGCTGGGGAGAAATCTGGACTTTTTCTCTCTTGCCCAAGAGTTAAGACAAGTGGAGTGGTGTCTTCTTTTCTGCACTCCCAGCAAAGGATGTTTTCACCTCACCTTTACTCGATCATTGCCACATTAAATGAGCCATGAAAGAAGCTGAGCTCAGTGCTTACACCCAGGCAGATCTTAGCAACAACTGCAGGTATTGACCTAACTGCACAGATTAATTTCTCCTTGGATCTTCAGGCTCTCCTTTCTCTGTCTCTTTGGGACAATCCGGAGCTGACAGAGACTTCCACCAGTGCCTTGTACTACACTGATGCCTGAAAACAAAGTGAGATCTCCAAAGGTAATGGGAATTTGGCAGGAATGAAGAACTTGAGACCAGAGTTTCAAAAGAGTTCACTTTAGAGCAAACCCGCCACAGACACTGAATTTATTCAAAGTTCTGGTTTAGAGAGAAGCTTATGCAAGTAGTTTGCATATAAAGCAACTGTCATATGAGCTGTAAGATTTGTGTTCAGGGTTCTGTATGAATATATATGGATATATTGTGCACCTCTCCAAAATTCTAACTGCTAATTCCTTTATTAATTTTAAGAAATGTTAACAAGAAGCGCTAGGGTAGATTGTGAGGCAGTTTGTGGATTTAGGGAGATCCTTCCCCCTCCCCCAAGATTAGAGTTTGGCCAGCTAAACTCAGGGTGCTTCTCGCTGTTCTCCTTTCAATGCCTATCTTGCAGATATGCCATTGTGTAATTATATTTGCCTTTACATTTTCTTTTGCCAGGACAACCCATGAGAAATGAATACAGGCAAGTTGCTACTTTTAGTGAGGTAAAACAAAATTTATGCAATCAAGGAATTTTTGGTAGAACCTGAATCTGTTACAAACACAACAGTTTCGTCTCCTGAGAACAATCCTCCCATAAAGATACAAATAAATATTCTCAATTACTTCTCTGAAATAAGCACATTTTATTTACTGATGGATGCTTCATCCCTTTACATCCCTTTCCAGCTGCAAATCTTCTGCAAGACACTGGGACAAGTGTAGCCCTGCCATCCTTCTTTGTGATTCCAACAAGAGGCTAAATGAGCCCACTATGACCACCATGTGCTTGCCAAACTATTCACACTTGTTTACTAAGGTACACAGTGACTTACTGCATCTCCAGAGAAAATTACCACTCATTACTTCATGCATCAGATTATAGCTAAATTATTGTTCTCATAGTACAAGGCTCATGTTTTATTCAAATTCTAACCAGTGCATTAACTCTGCCACTCAGCCAAGATTACAGCTAAAAATAGAGAGCACATGTCCTACTTCAGAATATGTTTAACGTTACTACCACCAGCATCTTAGATTTCACATGTACTCAGATTCCACGGCTTCGACCTTCAAGAGAATTTGAAGAGTGAAAGTCAGTAGTGTGTAATTGCCCTAAGAGTAAAGTAAAGCCTGTAGCCCGTGGCCACAGGGTACCAGCTGGCACGTGCAGTTCTGCATGATATAACGTGCACTCCTGAAGTGGAGGAGTTTAGTTACATTTGTTTGAATTGTTTGACTTCTCAGGAATAATGTAGCACATAGGCAGGAATAACCATACTCCACAAGCAGCCAGGTCGAAATTAGAATATGTATATTCAAAACTTTTACAGATTCAGGGTAAAAAATTGCACTTGAGCTGTATCCAAGCTTCACCCTTGACCTGCCAGAAAAAGTCATACTTCAGGTACGGGGAGTGTACACAGAAAGAACTAAGGGAATATTAGCCTTCCTCTCTCTTGGATACAGTCAGTGGTGTTGCAAGTACTAAAATTTAGCCATGTATTGGCCTTCCTCCTCACTTGTTTCCTCCTCCTGTCTTCACTCAAACCAGCACTGAACACTTCAGAGCAGGAGAATTCCAGCCCTTTCTCAGGTGGTCCTTACCTGATTTACACCATTCCTGATGGAAGAGCTCCCCTACGCTGCGTGTGCCAGCCCACCCAGTACAAAGCCAGTCCCGCTCTCATTCCAGCCGAAATCCTGAACCACAATGCCATCAAAACAGGGCTCAAGCCAGGGTGTGAACAGAGATGGGCAAAGCACACAAACGGATATTGTTCTCAACCATTTACTTCTGAAAAGAGGAAAAATTTTTTTAACTCTGCTTTTTCTACCATCATCCTTCAAATCACAACTCAGTTTTTGGCACACACACAATTCCATTTTGACACTGAGTGCATATCAGAAATACAGTTATTTATGGTTTAAAATATAGTTCTTTTTATTCCCTATTCAAAGACTTCTCTTAGGCTTTCTCTGGTGTAAAGACTTGGACGTAAATGACCTGCAAAGTGTCCTAAATTGGCTTTATATAAATAAGAATTAAGGCTGAAGCATTAAAATAAGTGCTCATCTAGAAATGGTTCTACATTCATTAATCAACCTCTTCAGCTTCCAGTGTAGACACATTAGAGGTGTTCTTCTGAAGATGAAATTGGCCTGTAATCTGTTTATAATCCTTTTTAAGTTTCTTTTATACTCATTTTACTTTTTCATTCTACTTCCTTGGTATTCTGAAAATTGAGGGGCTAGAATTAATGAGGCCTGTCCCACAGTGCTTCAAAAGATTCCAAAGCCAACACCTCCTGCCAAGGTTAAAGATGAAAAGGGAAAACAGCTCCATTGTATTTTCACCTTCAGAGCCTTTTCCTGCCTGCCTGAGCTGCTGTGGTTTCCCCACTGTATAACAAGGCACTTGCTGCATTTTTATTACAAAACTCAAGTTTTGTTATCTGTAATTCTATACTTTTTAAGCCACTGTGTAGGTAATAGAGAAATAAAAGAGAGAAGAAGTACATATAATATTAATGTTGCCCTCTCTAGCAGTTATTTAAATGGGAAACAGTTAATTGAGCACTTTTTAATATTATATAAGGCACCTGGACTTGAAGGCTGTGTATCCATTGGTTCTGGAATGTGCCTGCAATTTCCTTCTGCAATGTGGAGCACACACATTTCTCTTGGGGTGGGAAGGACTTACTCTGGTCATTTCAGCTCATACAGTATGTATTCTGCATAATTCCTGATGAATAAATTAAGAAGGTCACTTCCTGAGCCAGGACTTGTGGCCAAGAGCAAATCCATTCTTGCTTGTGACAGATAAAGAAGGAGGTTATTATAATTTACTGCAAATGACAAATGCAGAGTTTCCAACATGAAAATCTCTTCAAATTTTCATGATGCCACAGAGGGGCAGCCTTTTTCTCCTCTTCGGCAGTTCCTTTCCTAGAATCTTATTCCATCTCTGGTGGAGGTTTTCTCCAGCTTCCAGAAATTCATAGTAGTAAAGCAAAAGCCTGATTTAAACTAGGGTTTATTGAATAATAAAACTGATTTCCTAACTCTTAATACCGTCAAAGAGCTGCAGAGAGAATTGAAAGCTGCAGGTGATATTTATTTCTGTGTATAAAGCCTCATGCACCGGTTCCTGATGACGTGAACCACAACCTCTGCAAGAACACGTTTTGCACGAAGGGTGTTGAAACAGGTCAACATGCACACGGTACTTGGCTCATCCAAGAGGTGTTTGAGTGGATGGCGTTTATTGTTTTGTTCTGATATTTCTGAGCAAAAAAGCTGGCAAAAAAAAAACCCTTTCAAAAAATCAAGGTTACTTCTAGCTGGCACAAAGGGTTGTCTAAAAGCAATTATCTTGAGGGAAGTAGGACTCGTTATCAATATTGCAATAGCTCTTCTAACAAGACCCCGATGCTTTTGGTATCCATGGTCAGTACTGGCACTGCAGGTGTCAAACTCCACGTTTTGGTTACACTGACACCAGGGTAACTTGCTTGGTGGAGTGACTGGGACCTGTTGATGCAAATCAGCAGGCTCACACTGAATTCAGTGCAGCTATCCCGACAAATGCATCTCAAGTAGTGCCACAGAAGCAATAAAAATTAGTGCTAACCGTGACTTATGGAATCTGGAATCTCCATAGTCCAGAAGCCTTTAGTATCTATTGCCTGCCCTAGAAAATCCATTCTTTTATTGAGTTGTAGATCTATAAATAAAAAAGAGTATTTCTTTTCATAAATATCTCCTACATTAAACGTTCCACCACCTTAAAAGGCTGAAGTGTCACAAAGAAATCAGCAAGAAGTAAGAAGCTGTTCATGCACCAGTGATAAAGAGGAGAGCTCTCTGTAGCATTTTCCCCTTTTCAGGACAGACAAGCAAACTAACTGATAAATACATTAGAAATTAATTGTATAATTCATCATGTAGAAAGCAGGGCCTTCAAAGCAGGATCTTGCCCAGATAAGAGCAGAGTGTTTATCAGACCTTTAAATGGCACTAATGAAATGGCTGATTGCCAAGGGGCAGGGAGGGCTCCCTTGTTGGGAAACAACAGCCTGAAGAGGCATTTTCATCTGCTGCCCTGCTGCCGATTTTAGTGGCGTCACTGCTCTGAAATTCCACTGCACTTGTTGTCTGCTCTGAAATCTGCCCAGGAATGAACACCTCAAATGTTTGAAATAAAAATCCACTTCGCAGTCCATCTCCTCAGTCACTCCGAGCAAGCCTGGGCAGGAACATTCCAAGCAGCAGGCAGGATGTGAAGGGCAGAGGCTGGGGAGGACAGCCCCCTCCATGGCCAGGAACAGGAATCAAATCCTGCCTGGAGCTCTCACCAGACCCCAGCTAACACTCCAGATCCCTCTGATTTGCCACTGTCTTTTCTACCATTCATGAGACAGGAGCAAAGTACAACTAGGGAGTTCTCTCATTTCCTATATCATAACTGGATGAGAAAAAAAGTAGTATTTTCCTGTGTCCTGAAGTGCTGACCTTGACCTCTAAGAATGAATGTGGTATAAGAAATACAGCTAGGTATAAACAAACATCTATCCTTCTATCCTGAGCCACACGAAACACAGCTTTGGAACCAACTGGATCTCATGTGTACAAAAACGAATAAGGGGGTATGAAATTACATTCACTGCTGCAGAACTGCTCACAGGAGTAAAGTTCACTGTATTTAAAGTGTTCACAGCATTTGTGCTCCCAGTAGTAGTGCATTCATCTTCAAAATATATGTACTTTGATAACTTTGAAGCATCGAGCAGCATTATACTATGGGATTCATTGCAGAGTTTCTCACCTAATTTTCTAGCAAATATCTTTATGGCCGATTGAGCGGCACTGCTGCATTTCCAACCCTGATCTGTGTCAAATGCCTACCTAAGGAAAAGGACAGCACCCTAGAACTGCCTACTTCTTCCTCAGTTACAAAGGGAATCCTGCTTAGGGAAAATTTGCTGAGACAAATCCTTTTCCAGCTGACTGAGAGCACAAGATTCAGCAGAAGTCAATGGACTATGCTCTCACTCATTAATTTTTTTTTTTTTAATAGGTAGCAGGAAAAAAAGTATCATTTTGATAACAAGCAAACATACAGAAATTTTATTATGAAGGTTAATAATTACGTCGGCTTTAAATATTTATCAAAATTAATTAAACAAAATATTTACATGAGGAAGTAGAGATCAGTCCCCAGCAGTACTATTAAATCTTCCATTTACAGGAAGAAAAGGTAGCTCTGCACGTGTGAGCCTGGCTGCCTCTTCCCAGCAGGACAACAGTCACATTTGTTTGTGAGCACCGTTCTCTAAGCAAGCAGGATGCCTCCAAGATGAAAGCTGCTCTACAGGTACAAGGTGACGTTATTGCAACATTTATCTTCTGCTGAAATTTGAGCCCTGATTATCCTTTAAATTACACAGCATCTCGAGGCACAACCACAGCTAGCATGAGTTATTTGCAGTTGTATTGTGACTATATATTAGAAGGCATCATCCAAGCTGCAGACCAACGGGATGAGAATGAAGAAATCCTCTATCATCTTGCCACACGCTAATTTGTTACCTGAGAGATAGATCTGTGCTCCATTGTCCTGGGGAGTGGACAGGACATAAATTCTTGGGCACTACTAAGCACATTTCAGAACAGATTTTTATGCGATTATGAACTAAATGTGAAATTCTCCACTCGGGGAGGAGTCAGACTCTCTTGCACTACAGTCACGCTGCAAATCAGCTCTAACAGACTCCAGCTGCTGGGAAAGCCTCCCCAGACCAGGTGTGTGGCCAGAGCTGGGGTGGGAACTGCTCAGTCCTCCCGCTGCTTTGCACAGCACAGGAGCATCACCACAAGATTGCTCTGAGCTCTCCTTGCACCCCCTCAACCCCACAGGCCCCCGAGGGGACCTAGATTCTGGGGAAGGGCTCACTGGTAGAAAGAGGTGTGGGAACCAGCAGCTGTCTTTTCAGGAGACACAGGCTAGTGCCAGACTGTCAGAAAGCCATCGTGGGGTCTGGAAAACAGGAGCAGGCAGTCTGTAGCCAGTAGGATGTGTTTACTCTGTTCTGAGTCACCAGCTGAAAGTCAGTGTCATTGCCAAGGCTTTAGACAAAAGAAGCTTTGCCTCACCCCACAACAACCACCTCTCTCTGATGTAAGTAGGCATCATCAAGCCCGGGAACGAGTTCTGACTTTGAAGATTATATTTTTCTAGTTGCAGCAACAGCAGGTTCATTTTGCATTGAGAGTGTGACTCCTTATTCACGGGCACACAGTGTCTGCTATAACTGCTTTTGTCACACAAAAAAGGTGTTAACACTGTGCTGAAGTCGTGATTTTCATAATTCAGTACAAGATTTACAAGTCCAAGACCAGCAGCCATTAAAAAATACCCTGCACAAAATCTGTCCCTCTTCAGTTCTCTCTCTACCACCCAAAATATATATTACTGATTTTATTCCACCATTAAATTAGTACCACAGAGTTTTATAGCTGGTTCCAATGACATTTTAAAATGTTTTTTAGTAGTATGGTAAATAATTGAAAGCTGTGCTTATTATATGGCTTTTTACAGTCTTTATCATTGAAGTGATTTACCATTTAAAGCTTTATAGCAACAGTATATGGAGCAGTGTAAGTCCCGTGGTACTCACAATATTCACTCCCCAGCTGAGCCTCTGGCTCAGTGTTTAAACTGGAAGGAGAGGATTTGCAAAGAACAGAAGACCCAGGTACAGAGGGGTCAATTTTATATCATGCAATTAAATAAAAATTGCTGCGCTGTGTTTTTCCACAGTTTATGCGCTTCTATAAACTGTGCTCCCTGTTTCTCAAGTTTCAGCACTGCTCCTCTACGGAGCTGGAGACACTTCTGTAAACTTTGGCTGATTTAAGGTTCAAATTCCCTTCGTATTGCACATGCCTCTTCCAGAACACATTAGTGCACTCAGCCTGCAAAGCAGTTGTCACCTCAGCATCTCTGTGCTGCGTCCCACCAACTGCTGGGCACGATTTGCTGACGCTTAGCCAGGTGTCCTGGCTCTGCTTTCCACAGGACAGAAAGATTTCCAAAAATTAACTCCTTTTTTTTGGCAAATAACTATAGTCCTGCTTCTGAACAAGCACATTTTGAAAGCTGAAATGGTAGAAGAGAGGCCTCCTCTCCCTGGAGGCTGTCCCAGTGCCTCTGACTGCCCTGCAGCCAGCAGCGAGGGAGGGAGGGGCAGCCCCTCTCCTGCTGTGCTCACACACTGGCAGCAGACAGGGAAGGAAGCCAAAAAACAGCAAATATGTACAACCACTCTCCAGTTTTAACAGTTTTACCCACCAGGTTTGTACAGGGCTCTCTGTGGCCTTCTATACCCCCAAATACCAGAAGGGGAATTGTGAGCGCTGCCCCGGTGCCTCCAGCATCGCTGAGCACGCAGCAGAGGGTCCCAGCCCGCAGCACCACCAGCACACCGGGAGGTGTTAGTGCCGCTGCCCTTCCCTGCAACACCCCCTCCGTGCTTTCTTCTCTCTCCATGACGCCGTTTGTGGACAAATTTTCTATTCCTGATGTTCATACACTCGTCCTGTGCCAGGCTGCCAGCCCTGCCCTTGGGTCCTGAACAGCAGAAGCGGAACAGGGAAACTCAAGGAAACTCAAACGTTCAGCACAAGTACTGTACAAGCTAGTACTAAAAAAAGGAGTCTAGAGGCCTTTAAGAACCAAGTTCCCGTTACTTTTCTGACTTCCAGACAAAAGCGACAGCTTTTGACATCTTTGAAAAATTCAAAAATTGGTAATTATTGCTCATCAGATGGTGGCTAGCAGGCCTATGACATGAATTAAGGATGTTATAATTTGATTTTCCACCCAGAGGTATACCACCAAATTAAATGGGTTAATAGACGCACCAAATGCCTAATAGCAATTCCATCTGCTTTTATAGATGAATAAATGACACTGACAACTTGATTTTGTAAATGCTTAGAGTAAATGAAATATGAAATACAAATCATATTTTTAGATTTTTGTATCCTTTTTCATTCAGGTTAAAAAAGAGGATGCCATATTCCTGCCTGATCATCTTGCAGAGAGACAAAAATTTAATATTCCAGAAATGCTACATGTAAAAAAAAATTATAGTTAAAAAGTCCAGACTAAATGCCATTAATTTTTATAGCAGGGTTTTCTTGGTTGGAGTTTTTAGCTATGAAACTGTGCAACCAGTGAGATTTGGAAGATCCTGGCTTGATAAAATGGCATGCTCTTTTTATTTATGGTAAGAAGTTCTGAAAAGAAGGAACATACAATCAGCTTTATAACTTTCTCCACTGCTTCTGAAAACTACTGCCATAGGCAATTCTGTCAAAATCAGGATTTTTTTAGTTCCTGAGAAAATAGAGAGCTGTTCCCTTCAGATTGAATGATTTGACACATGTTAGAAAGCCTCAGAGTTTTATACTCCAGGAGCTTGAGCAAAAGGCCTGGCAAATGTGTGTGCAGCCAGCCCAGCCCCACCCCAATACTGAATAACAAACCCTGCAGACTGAGATCAGGGTGCTTTTCTGCCTTAGATTTGGAGAGGAACTTTTCTTGGGTTTTTTTCAGATTATACAGAAAAGCAAAAGAAAACCTCAATTATTCTAACATGTAAATTATATTAGTTCCTCAAAAATTGTCCACAGTTGCTTTCCATCACAGTTTTAATCTCCAGGCATTAGTTAAATCCTACATTAAGCAAAGGGGGAAGGATTCATCCAGGAAGAGAATTCCAAATTCTTGATGTCAGTGTTCAGTACTTCTTCCACATCCTCCCTTCATCCCTCCACTAGTGTAATCAGCTATTTATTGCATCATCTTTACCCTCTACATCTCCTAACTTCCAGCTCACTCCACCTCCATGGCCAAGGGAACGTCCCCACCTGCCCCACTCTGACAGCCCCAGCTCTTCCTGAGGTGAAGTTGCGCCATCTGTAAACACCAAGGAAAGTACCAAATCATGGGAGAGTCTTTCCTTATTCACCACGTAACAGATAGAGCTCTCAGCCAACATCCTTCAGATATCTAAAGTTCTTCATATCCAAGTATTTGCGAGTTTTTTCTGCTGTCATCATTTTAGGATAGAAAGATGTGTTGAGATTTACTATTACTCGTCGTTTACAGGGAAAAAAATATCTCAAATATATAAAAGATTAAATAATTTTGTTTCCTTAAGGTGAAAATCTAGGGCCAGCAAAAGTTCATGGCAACTTTTAAGTCTTTCTTGAAAGCATTAAATAAGTTGAAGTGTTTTATGTTTACTTTCTGAAGAGGAAAAATTCTTCCTCTCAGCATTTAATCATCTCTAAGAGGAGGTAAAACTCTTTACTAAAAAGCACTGAGATCACCATTACAGAGCCCAACACAGTGTAAACAGGATCGTTTATAAAGCACTAACACGATAATTCTCGTATCCATGTTGGAAAAATGGGGGGGAAACGTGCAGAGTCAGCTTGTGGCTGCTGGTGTGCTGCCAGCCTGGCCACAGCACCCCAGGACGTGGTGACTGCACTCCCGAGCACAGCAGCCCTGCCCTTATCACTGCTGAACCCTCTGATCTCTGTGAACTGGGCCTCACGTGCAGCTCAAATCCCTCACTTGAGAATCAGTCCCACCCTAACGTGGAAATAAAAGACAGATGTTTCATTTTGCTCTTCTGCTGAAAACAGGTTTATCATTTAAAGATGACTCTGAGGAGCCACTGACTTCTCATAACCCCTCCTTCTGCAGAAAGATGAAAGCATTGCCACCACAGCCACGTCATGCAGACAGGCAGCACGTGCTCCTTGGGCAGCTCCAATAAATGACATGTGACTGCCCTTGTGTCCCTTAATGTAAGGGACATTAAACCTGCAGCAGCTTTTCTGAGGAAGCAAAACATGACGGACCAGGCTGTGTTCAATTGAGACATTAATTTGTGTATAAAACCAAGATTAAAGTTGCTCTGAAGTGCATTAGGACTGATCTTCACACCTTGGCTAGTACGGAGAACTGGCAGCTTTTTTCAGAAGAAATAGCTGCAGAAGGAAAGACAATAAGGCTACCAGATACAAATTCAATCTTCCACATTGTCACCCATCACCCACGGACGTTGCTGTTTGATTTCATTTGATTCGAAGTTTAGGCAGACAGAAGTTAGCTGGGACAGCTGGCAGTGCAAATAACCTTTCTTCCCCGCTTCTTAAAGGGAATAATTTTTTCATCTTCCTCGAGAGACTGAATTCTGTCTGCTGAAAAAATGCATCTATTCATTTTGTATGAAACACCAAATTTGGGTTACCTTCGCAATGGCCTAATGTTCACTTTTTATTTCTTTGGACTCAAATTGCCTTGTCTTCACAAAAGTGGAGCCACCCTTCCTTTCAAAAGGCACTGCCTATATTTGTGATATAAACAAATAAAAGCAGCCTGGATTTATTGAGACACGTCCATTATTCACCTTGCCTGATAATCTGAGCTGATCCAATGAGATGCTGACTTTCTGGTTATAACTTGTATCTCTGGGAATTAGGACCACAAATATTCTGTGGATTGTATCTCCCTGACAAAGTCTACATTCCAAAGAGCATAGGATGCTCAAACTGGCAATAACGAACGAAGGTAAAGGAAATTTTAAGATATTTAGTCTTACAAGATTACATTTTTTGACACTGAGAGCTGCAGTGCCTTGAGCCCAGGGATGTCCTGCTGCTGCCAGTGTTGCAGTGTGATAGGAGAGTGGACAGTAGGAGGTAATCCCATTTTAAAAGCCAAATAAACAACCAATCAAACACACAGTACTGCAGACACCCTCCACTCTTACAATAAAACTATCTACTAACACAGGCGAGTTCCCCATATTGCACAGGAGGCACCAAGCAGTTTAGATAAAGGGTGGGTTTATCATTACCATTTCCCCAGGCAGCAGCTTCAGAGGCACTGAAAGGAGTTTCACATAAGAGCAAACCCCTGTGTGTTCTTTGGGGTGAGGCAGAGCACATGGCTGGGAGTGCAGTCTCTTGATTTTCATCCGTTTTTGGAGCCCAGAATTTTAAACCACTGAAAGACACAGATAAAGTGGAGGGCACTCATAAAAGGCAGATAAAAGCAAAACATCCACGCCTCCATCTCTGTGAAGAGAAATGCACAGGAAGATTCCTCTGAGTTCCTTTGCAACATGCAGTCATGCAAGGCTGCCTCTTGGTCTTGCACAAACTGGAGTTTTGGAGCTCCTGGGCTTAATAGGAAGACAAGCGGCAAAAATAACACACAAAGGAAAAAAAACCTGTCTTCTGGTTTCTATGTATCTGTCTCTCATGAACTCAGATTTCTGTCAAACTGTTTAGCCTAATAAACGTTGCAACGAGTGGATTTCTCAGCAGTGGCACCTTTGGCTGGTGCCCGATGTTGCAGCCTCTCTGCTGCTGCTGTAGCTGCAGTTTGTGCAATCCTCTGGCCAAGAGCCAAATACCCCCACAGAGCAGTAATATGTTTTCCAAGAGACTCAGCTCTACAAAACTTCCATGCTTTTATTCTCCCTTCACATTTCAGTGGGTAAAAGTCCCAAAGTACTGAGCATTTTTGCCTGTGATTATTCCCATCAGTTCCTTTCTTAAACTGCCTTTGGGTGAAAAAGGTGCACAGCATTCTGCTGTGCTTGATTATTAGTGCATGGATAGATCTGCTCTATCTCTGCTGAATATCTTGCAAACTCTGTCTTTCTTTTTCAATCTAAATTTGATTTCTCAGGGGATTAAGGGCATTTCACCATGTGTTTTTATTTATAACTTGCTTTTTCAAGCTTTCCTTTGGATAGGACTTGCAGAGAATGCCAAAAAAAAAAAAGGTCGGGGTGGATGGGAAGCATTCTCAGGCTCTGCTAAAAATTAGATTCATGTGAAGAAGTTTGTTACTACATTCTATTACATTACATGCCAGACAGAAAACAGCCATATTCCATATGGTTCACCGTAGAGTGTTTGTTGGCAGGTTTGTTTTGGATTTGAAACAGCTGCAGTAGTGCTTTGCACAAACCCAGCTGAATATCTACACCTACAAACACTGAGATGTGTGATGTGTGCAGGAATTACTGCAGCAGGTCAGGGAACAAAAAAGGTTAGATCATAAACTAACAGAACTCTCTGAAAAATAAAAATTGCATTCGTCTTCTCCTGACCTTAAGATGTGAGATGCTTGAGAATGCAAAACTCCACTCTCTTGGAGTAGATAAAATGTTCTGATGAGCAGTATGTGCTCAGCCTCCTGCCAGATGGGATTACTTTTTTCTCCTCTGTTTAAACTATATGTGCAACCTCTGCAGCCCCACTGTTTGCAGAGGGATTTTAAAAACTACTTTATTCTTAAAAAGCTGTATCTGTTTCAGATAGGTTCTTGAAATTCAAATGCAACTACACCACCAGATCTTCACTTGGTGTAAAGTAACTACCTGAGAATTCACTCTCTGTTTTTTAGCAATTGAGATTGTCACTTGATCAAGGAAATGATCCCTTTTGAGCAACCAGAACTTTGGAATAATTTCTCTTCTTTTTGTCCCATTCTGGTATGTATAAGTCATCATTCCTTCCTCTGGGACTGTCACAGCACATAATTAAATCTTAAAATTGTGTGGCAAATGCGGAGGCTGTGAAAGTTTGGACCAATGAACACCACCAGATTGCAATACAACTCAATCTCCATTTTCTTGTATGCCCTGTACAGAAACCTCAAACAGTGACAGTGTCTCCATGCATTTTATTAATGACACTGTTCTGGGGATCAATCACCACATTGTGGGCTCCAAAAGTGACCCCCTTCAGTACTAGAAGAGGACATTGTTTGTGTATAAAACCTTTAAAGCTTGTGTCTTCCGTAGCATACTGAGCTCTTTACATCAAGCAGCTTCTTAGCAGTCAAATCCTTTCACTGACCAGGTCTCAACTGGAAAGTTCAATAAATGTGGGGAGTTACAGCTTCAGTGGGTCTGAAGCAGTAATGTAGGAGATTCCTGATGTGCTTGATATATTGCACCCCACTGGTAGTGGAGCTATTCAACTGGAAAGTCATAAAATAACATGAAATAAAGCGCTGGAGCAGAAATTATTCAGTCGTTAACACAGACACTCAGCCATTAAATCTCTCCCACCAAACACACAGCAGAGCCATCACAGCCAGAGCTCTCCGTGTTTGTGGAGACCTGACAGCCCCATGGATCCTGTCTTGGGGCCTTAGTACAGATGCCAGTGGTATTTCCATAAAGCACAGGCATTTGCCACAAGGTTTACCTAGGATGTGAAATCATGTTATTATTTTGGTACCAGCACCACTGGCTGCTTTGGTTTAGGAACATCTATGGCCCAGGTGTAGGTTCCAGGAAAGGCACTTATAGTATCTTTATAGCACAAAACAAATTTGCATTCATCCTAACATCCTAGCTTGATAAGAATTCCTCAGTGCTCTGGAACCTGAGCTGGTGCAAAGCACGGAGCCCTTCTCCAGTGGAATGATGCCATCCAGCATCCCTCAATCACTGCTGCTGGCAGATTCAGAACATGGAAGACAGCAATGAAGGAATTCATTGCCATGAAGAAATATCAGTTTACTGAGATGAGAATCAGCACCCTGAAGGAAAAAAAAAACAATTTACCATCACCTTGCAGTTACTTCACTCTTTTATTCTAAGGCAGAGGTTTGCAAAATACTAAATAAATCAGAATGAGAAATCATTGCTATGAAGATGATGCAAGGACAATGATGAATTGAGCCCAAGCCTGAGGGGGAGAGACTTCAGGAAAGCTATGAAGCACTGAAGCAATGAGGAAAATTGGAGGAGTAGAGAGTCCATGTAGGAGCCACAGGAATAAAGGAGGTTTTATAGCAGGAGAGAGAGACCTCTGAGCCTCTCACAATCCTTCATTTCATACAGCTTTGTTTATTATAGCATCTTTCTTTCCTAAGGCTGGAGCTTAAGACTTTGATTTATATTTTAGAGCTAATTTTTTTCTTCTGACCTTGAAACACAGGAAAAAAAAAATACTGAAAAGATTTTTCAAAACAACTGCGGGGAAGCTGTAATGCAGCCTTTGCTTACCTCCTCCAGGGCTGGAGGTATTTCAGGCTCCAAAGGCAGCACAAACATGAGATGTTCCAAGCCCTGTCACTCTGGCTGGTGTGAGACACTGCTCTTTGCTGGGCGGCTGAGAAAAGTATCGGCACAGTGTCAAAAAGCCTACACAGGGATAGCACAGGAATTCAAAACTGCCTGTGCAGGCACCAAAAAATTACAAGGGAAGTTATCATATTAAGGCGACCTGACTTTTTTCTCCCCTCAAACTAATCACAAGGTTTGTGCTGATTGTTGAGGATGGGGCTATTAAAAGAAAGGGTCTGAACTGAGAGATGCAAGCACGTGAGAGTCTTCCCAGCCACTTCCTTCCAAATGTTGCATCAAACCTGTGGGCAAAAGGACATGAGGGAGCCTGGAACATCCACCCCCACACCAAACCCACTCTGCAGTGACCACATCAGCAGAATCTTCACTGCTGTAAAAATCTGGATGGGTTTACTGGGTAACTACTGGAAGCAGGCTGGTCTCTTGTGCCACCAGTCTGGGTATTTCACACCACAGTTTCACATCCATCCCACCAAACTTCAGGGACCTAAAGACCATAATCAGTGAAGAGAGTTAATCAACGAGCAGAGACAGGCATCTCTAGAGGGCAGTTCAGCCCAGCTAGGACCAATCACCCTGCTACCTGCAGGGGAGCACAGGTTAAGTGTGTGCTCCAAGCTCCAGCACCTTAGTGAAGTGTCTGAAGCTCGATGGAACAAATCTCACCTAAGAGGCTTTCAAAGACCCTTAATGGTTACTGGAACTAATCACAGATTTCAATGAGTATGGGTCAGGATTTAACTTCATCCTATTTTGGTTGTAAAAAGGTCAAATGTATCCTTAAGCATTTAAGAAGAGAAAAAGAAGTCGCAACTGAGATTTTTTTCTGAGACTGTGATCTCTTTCAGTTTATTAGAGTGAAAGCTTGTGACATTCCTTGTTAGATTCCCTGTTAGTGCTGTTTTCAGAATTCTCCATTCTCCCTCTTAAATACAAATCCAAGATCTGGATATCAACTTTAAAAAACAATAGTCTGCCAAAAAAGAAATTAAATGGTACTTCTAATTTCTGGCAGGAGAACCCATACTTTTTTTTCCCTCCAAGTTTAATGTCAACGCAAGAGATGAAATAACATTCCCTTTCACAAACGATCAAACATGATTTCTTTTTCTTTTATGCCTTTTGTCAGCAGTGCCAACTTTTTTGAGTTACTGTTAAACGCAGTCATTGTAAACAGAGCTAAAACCCGTCTACTCCTATTATCTCACTGCACCATAAATTGCCTTGATAGTGAAATAACAGCAACAAGACTGCAGTGTTCTTGCTAACAATCCCTACTATGACTGAAGAGGGTAGGTCATGTACACAAAGCCAAGAGCAGGCTTTGGCCACAGCAAAGTGCTAAGGGATATATCAGTGAAATGAAAGCTGTCACTTACACAGTGTCAGACACATAGAGCTGCAGTTAATTATCTGTATTGCTGCAGTGCCCAAAAATCCTTAGATCCAAACCCAAACTCCATTCTTCAAAGTGACAAATAAGTAGAGAATATAAAAATAGCCCAGTGAGACAAGAACTAAAGCCTGTGGTGGAGCAGACAGGCCCATAACCCAGGCAGACAGGAGATGCTGCCTGTGCGGGTCCATGGGACGGGGAACCCTCAGCTCACTGCCTGCCCACCCACTGCCAAATGCCACAGGAAAACTTCTATGAAGGGGAGAAGAGGCTGGGAGGAGAGTTTGGTTATAGAGAGCTCCTGCTGAGTGCAGGAAAACCTCCAAGGTACATCTCTCAGCATTTAGCAGCTGCACTTCTAAGGGTTTTAGCAGGGCCCAGGTGAGAACTAGTAACTCAAGAGTAATAAAAAGGATAATGGGAAGGAGGAGAAGGGAGCAGCAGCCATGAGCAGTGCTGCAAATGGGAACAGCTCACTTATTCCTGACCTGGCTGGGAAAAGGGAAGCATGAAGGAATACAAAGAGTCAGTGACGTGGGCAAGGGCACAGACCAGAGGAAATCACCTTTCCAGAGGCTTCCCAACAGCTACAAAGAAGGCAGACCACAGTCACCAAGGTGAGAAAAACAATTGCTGCAGTAATTGAAACACAACAGCATTTCAGGCCCTGTTTTTATATATGAATGGGGGGGGAGGGGGAGTATTTTGCAGCAGGAATCAACAAGATTTAGACATTGGCCAAATAAAAGCATCCTCATGAAAGTCTTGGTCAGGGACAAGGCTCCAACCCCACAGACAGCATTGTGTCCATAGTGGTCTAGTAAAGCAGCAAGGTGGGAATACAGACTAACCTGTCTGCAGCTACATGGAGCTAAACCTGGCAGCTCCAGAGCTCTGAAAAGGTGTCAGAAAAACTGAAACGTTCTCTTGAATGTGGGTCAGGTAAGTGGGAAACATCAGCAGAGGGATGGAGATGGATTTATGCATGCAAATGGTGTTACCAAGACACAAGGTCTGGGTCACAGAGAGGAGGAGGTGGGGAAGGGTCCTGGAGAAACCCCTCACAGCGGGAGGAGGGTGAGAGGGGTCTGGCTGACAGGGCACCCCAAACAGCAGGAGAGAGCTCTGGGGCTTTCCACGGCCTGGATGCATTCCATCCTAGGAACACAGCTTGGACAACACAGCCTTTGGGACCTATTTCAGATGTAGGTAGGTTTTAAAGACACATGGATATATTCTTTATGAATATTGGTATTTCACTGCTTCTTGCAAGTGCAAGTTCCTGAGAAAGCTGTACTCCCTCATGCAGCTTTTAATACCCAGGCAGAAACTGGAGTACAAAGTAGTCATAGCCAGTGTTTCTCTCTCCAAAATCCTTGTGTTGCAAAAAAAGAAATTTGTCGGAAGCTGAACTTACATGCATCATTCATTTCCATTTGTACCAATACTTGCTTCTGCAGGTCAGGAATTGCTTCTTGTCCTGCAGAGCAGTGAAAAGCAGGCCAATAATGCCACCCACAGGTGCCCGGGTTTATTGCTGCCATGGATTTCCAGATGGGTTCTGTGATCCTGCAGTTAACTGCAATGTTGGTTCTAACTCAGTAGTGCCACAGGTGCCTCTAAATTCTCCTTCACTAAGAACGGCACTGCCAGTGCTTTTTCAGCACTGCTGGGTTAGAGAACTTACAGGTTGCTGTGCAGATGGCTTGTTTTCATTACAAAGAATTTGTGGGGGGAAGAAACAAAACCTACACAGGTTACAAAATAGAAATTCAAAATGGAAAAAGCCCTCCCATCTCAGTACTCAGTGATATGGAGATCTGGTGAAAGCATTTCAAGCAATCAAATCCACTTTTTAAATTAAAAACATACAACGTGCAGCTTATTTTATTTTGCCATTCCTATCTCAGAGATCCTTCAATTGTCACGACAAGGACTGTGATGATTTAAGAATTCCTCTTTACAGAATAAGACAAAAGACAACTAAGAGCTCAGTCTTAGGTATGACTGAAGCAGGGAGAGTTCTGCTCACAGGTAATGTACTCCTCTTATTTCTCTTGTCCATTTTACTAAGAATCTTAATGTTGGAAACAACATTTTCAGTTACCTGAACATTAAAATAGGAATCCGTGTTTAAGGTAAAAGGGATTAAAGGGTATTTATTGGTTTGTTCTCCCTTTCTTACAGAGCAAGACCACAGTCTCCTGGAGAGGCTTGGGCTCAGATCACTCTGCAGGGGAGGAGGCAATGTTTTCTTACACGTGATCTCTCTCAAAAGCAGTGAAGGTGGGCCGCTCTGGGGAGATAAAACCTGACACTCTGCACAGACCTATTACATCCCATGGCTGCAGTTAATTCACATCCCCCAGCCAGATTCACACCAGTGAACTCTGAATTCTGTGGGGCATATGATGGCTCTGAATGACATAAATCCTTCTCACATGCTGTTGTGTCTCAGCCCCTCACAAAAGGTCAATTCCTCTGAATTCCATCAGTACTGACTGAGGCTGAAGACATTGGTGTACTTACAGCAAACCTTGGAGGAGTCAAAACCACAAAGGTAATGAGTAGATACAAGATTTCATATTGCAAGTGTCTTGCTGAAAAAGGGACTGGTCCTAGCAGTGTATTCACGACATGAAACATGGTTTTTATGAGTGAGATTATCTTGGGTGTCCGCAGCTACTGAATAATTTAAGAAAAATCAATAAGGGAAATTTTCTCTACTGAAAAATAAATTTGAGAACTAACTTGTGTGAAACATGCTTAATATGAGATCTCAGAGATAAGCTCCTGCCCTTGATCTTGTGTTGGGCATCTTTCTTAGATACAGTTGTAGATACAGCACTTACATTCCGAGGCAACATTATCTCAGTTCAGTGTTAATATCATCCTAACTTACATACAGCAGTAATCTGTGTGTATTAATTGCATAATCATTTAGTTTATTTGAACTTATTTATTGCACAGAACATAATCAGATGAGGCCAGATTCAAAGTAAAATTAGAGACACAGAGTGAAACACATGAAACTGTTCCATCTTAAGCTCTTGCTAGACACACTCACTTTATTGATGAAGTTCATCAATACTCTTATTTAAAGACCTGGAGCTCTGGAGGAGCCACTGTCATGCTATCCCTGCTGGCACCAGAGGTAAAAAGTTATTTCTGAAACCTAAGGGCTCTCCAAAGGCCCCCCCTCCAAGTTATCCAGTCCCATTAAAATCAAAGACATCATCTACTGTGCTTGGACATTTGAAGGAAAAAAAACCCACCTGAGGTATTTTAAGTAAATTGATTTTTTTCCTCATTAAAAGCAATATTTAAATACTTACAGCCTTATTTTAATTACATAAAGGATGACACACCTCCCTCTCACTCTCCCAGCCCCGTGGGACAAAGCCCATTTACTGTGGTGCAGGGGAGGTGACAGCAGGTGCTGCTGCTGGAGCAGGGCTGGGCTCCCAGAGCAGCCCCAGACACATCCCCCAGCCCACAGGGCACCCACAGGCAGGAACTAAGCAGAACAGGGAGCTGAATCTGGCTTTACCACAAAACATATTTATGGAAGAGTAATAAATGGTAATGCTTTTGAGCAGCTACAAGAGAGCAGAGCCCTAATTTTGTTCTGTGCCCATTGCAGAGGTTCTGCTGTAAGAGCAGCTCCAGGGGTTTGGAGCAATTGCACAACACTCGTGACACAGAGCCACCCAAGGAGTCCAGCTCAACCAACTCGAGCTGTCCCCCAAATCAACCATTTCATCTACATTTCTTTCAATTCAGTCATTAAAAGCAAAACCTTTTTCAGTTTAAAGACTCACTGACAACACAAGACCATTCAAACAGTTCTCCATCAGAAGTGCTGCATTTGTTGTCACACTGGTGCCACAAAGGATTTCAACAACCAGGCAATAACACATCTCATGATAAATAAGACCAAAACACCCTTCGGGCAAATTTATGGAAATCATCACTCACAGGCAAGTGTGATAAAAAAGCATCAAGCTAACTTCAGAAACAGTGAGAGATCTGATCCTCAGGAAAGTCCCTTCCAAGGCGACAGCTATCTGGGTGATTTTGAGGACACCTTATCTGCCAGCAGGACTGGGCTGTGCTGATGTGAGCCCAGCACATGTGGGGGCTTTGCTTCACTGCTCTGTCACTGAGCAAGCGTCAGCTCCCACAGGCTGCTGCATTTTTGCCTCCATCCTTCACAACAGCACCGTTTACTGACTGGCTAAAGAAAATGCCTTTCCTGGGAAAACACCAGAGAGCAAATGCTGATCCATGGGGTGCTTTGGGTGGTGATAGAGCCTGTGAAAGTGAGTGTGTGACTGGAGAGACTGGAAAAGCTGGTACATCTGTAAATACAGCCAGACCTCCTGAATCTGGACAGCAGTTCTCCAGGGAATTATGTTCTCCCCATGGGACACAGTAGCACAGGAACAATAGCTCTCTCCACAGAAAGCCCTTCTGGATGTGGCTCTTGCCAAGGGTAAGAGGGTGCTATAAAAATGCCCTACTATTCAATATCCCAGACCTCACTGAAAGCAGTTTTACACAGAGCTCGCTCACCTACTCCCAGATTTCCTGTCCTCTGGACACAGTTTGCACCCAAACACCAAGCCAGCATGGCTTGGGAGTTCATTACCCTGACATGAGAGAAGAGAGGGGCAATGCAAGACAAAAACTTGGAAGAGTTAAATAGAGTGGTCATAAGTTTAATCTTTAAAGATTTTCAGAAAATCAGTTGCTATTGTGCCTGGAACTGGGCATTCAGTAATTATGTT
Organism: Gymnorhina tibicen; assembly: GCA_013399875.1. Lineage (NCBI taxonomy): Eukaryota > Metazoa > Chordata > Aves > Passeriformes > Artamidae > Gymnorhina > Gymnorhina tibicen. The sequence continues at coordinate 1,558,295 of VXAZ01001300.1, read as the reverse complement.
TTCACAAATATATCCTGTAGCCATATTTACAGCTAAAATCCTCACATATCTAGAAGAAACACTCCACTGCAATGCAGGAACACCAGCCCCTCACTGTGCTGCATTTCACTGCAGGCTCTGACACAAATCATGGCAGGTAATAAGGGGAAAAACTCACAACGTGGAACCAGAGCTTTCCAGCAATGCTGGCAGAAGAGAACTACTCAGAAAAGCAATAATTAATTCCTCCTAGAAATCTGCTTATTGATGCCATTTCTTTTGGGTTCAGTGGAAACAGTACAAAGAAAAATGAATATATATTAAAATACACCAAAGGTTTGCTCAGGAGAGGTTGTGAGGCCCTTCCCTGTGGTGCTGATGGCACTCACACACGCCCAGACTCTGATTCAGAGGAAGAGCAGAGCAGGGGCTCACTGGAGGAAGGCCAGGCAGCACCAGTGCAAGCACAGTGCCACAGGAGACAGGGCTGCCAATCTTCCAGCGAGCGCGGAGCCTCCACTTGATCCCCCTCCATTACATGTCAAGTGCCCACACTCTCCAAAGCTTCACAAGTAGACTTTAAAAAAAAATCCTGCTTGGTCTTCCATGTATTAGAGCTAAATCCACTTCAGTTAAGCTACAGTTCTCCTTGTTTTCCTCACTGGAGCCTTGCTTTGACACAGCTCCTCCCTCTACCCCCTCCCCACACCGTTCTTGGGCTGGTTCTTCAGATGCGAGCGAAGCTGAACCAGGCCACAGGTTAAAGACAGGCAGGTCAAAGTGACCACGGCTTTTGGCCACTTATTGTTAGTCAGATGGGCTCAGCTCACAGGCATGGAACACTCCGTGACCCGCCACAGCCTTCAAAGCAGAACCTTGCCAGAATCCCCCTCCAGCAGAGAGCCAGCAGGACACCACAAACGTGCAACGCAAAGATTTACAGTGAGCTGTTTTAAAAGCACGACAGGGTTCCTATCCCGGACCCACACCAACTCCACAGGGAATCAGGCACTTTGCACCAGCCAGGACAACCTGCAGGACTACTTTGCTGCACTGAAAGAGAATTGCAAATGTTGTTATTTGCTCCACCAGAATATCAAAAAGCAAACACAGCCAGAGCTCCGATGATACAAATCCAAACAGATACATACCTTGGCAGGTGTCCAGCAGGGGTGCAGCTTGGAGTCATTCACGGGGAGGCAACGATAAAAAAGTTCAAGCACAAATTCTTATTCCAATTATTCATAAACCAGTACAGTGATGTTCGGGGGAAAAAAAAATCAAAAAGTTTTCTTCTGCAAACACAGTTCCCCTGGTGTGGCTGGCACCACATAACCCCTAACGCATGAATATTGAGTCTGCCGCCTCTGCCAAGCCCACACAGCAGCTCCCAGAAGCACGAAGAGAGTAATTAGCAGCAAACGATGACAACATGAAGGCAACAGGTCAGAAACAAACGCTCCAGAGTGGATCTAGAGGCTGGTTTGCTTCCCCCAGCCCTCACAGCCAGCCTGTGGGAGTGCTCACACCTGAGCACGTGGCAACGAGCTAAGCTTCCATGCACCATCCTTCCTTAAATACACCTAGAGAGCCTTAAACAATAACAGTTTACCTACTACCTCTTAGGGGGAACTCTTCCTGAGTCCACTACAGCAGCTGACTGCCCTGACTGCCTTCCTTATGAGCCCCACATGAGCTCAGTCCTGCTCATGTGGCCCCTCCCTTTCCTTCCAGGGTCTGGCCCCCACCTCACCTGGGATGCACAGCACCACAGCCGGGTGCTGCTTGATAAATTCATGTCTCTAGAGGGTGATTTTGACCTCCTTGATCATAAGGCGAGGTGGCCTGAACCGATGATCAAACCTGAAATGGTCTTAGTGAAGGAAATATTTGTGTATTGCTTCTCTAGTTTAAGGGTTGGCAGTAATGATGTGGGGTAACAAGAAAAAGAAAAAAAAATGACAGGCAGCTACAAACGGTCGTGGACTCAATAAAAACGTAAAAATGTGGGGGATAGATTTGTCCCTAACAGGAATAAAAAGGGAGTAAATAGCCTGTCCTATCACATGTCCTTGATGTCTGTATACAAATGCAAGAGTTAATAACCACAATTCTGATTAAAAATGGAGGGTGGTGATTCAAATGGGAAAGGTGAAGTGCTTAGATGTGTGTTTTAGCCCTGTTAACAGAAAAGCTGAAGAAACATCAGGATCATTAGTGATTTCTTTGGAGCAGGAAGATGAACTGGATGGCCTCTGCCCTGCCCTGTCTGTGAATAGGATGGGTTTATGTAGGGCCTGGACCTGTTAGTGCGCAGCCACCTGAGAAAAAAACCAAAACAAATAGTACAGAAAGCACTCAGCTTTGGGACATTCTATGGTCTTTATGGCGTTTGCACACAGAGATGTTTGTTTCAGCATTTCTTTCTGTTTGGGAACATTTGCACTCTGGACTTGCACATGTTCAAAGCCACCTTTGTCACTCCTGTCTTGTCTGGCTATTCATAGAATAGTGTCAAATCTTATAAAATTTGCTTTCCCTTTTATGAGTTTGAACTTGTCATTTTAATAACAAATATCTGTCCACCCTTGTATAAAACCACAATTAAAGATTTCTGAGATGCTTAGATAAAGCAGGCATTATTTTTATCGTGACCCCTCCTTTCCCAAACAAGCGTGGCTAATCTTTTCAAAGCAAGCATGCCTAATCTTTCCAGCCTCTCTTCAAGGCACTGCATTATCATGACCCAATTATTCCCAAAAAAGATAGCTGGGAAATTTCTATCAGGATGATTTGCTTACAGAAAATGCAGCTACCACAAGATGATTTGCTTACAGAAAATGCAGCTACCACAAATACAGGGAAGCCTTCCTATTACTTAGAGTGGTTTTCTATGGAGAAAATCCAGATCAAATATTTCCTGGTCTTGATGAGATCTTGTTTGTTGCCCCATTCTTTCCTAATTGGATAAGCACAGAGCTGCGTTAACCCGAGGTGTGCTGGTGATGGCTGGGAATTGCAGGTCAGGTATTTAATTTCAACAGGGCAGAAGACTGTTTTAGTTTTCATTTTCTGACTTTTACTTTGAATTCCCCAGATAAACAAAAGTAAATTTCATTCAATTTCTTGAAGTCAGCTGAAGAGGAGTAAGCGATCTGTGCCATTTGTTTCTGCACTTCTGCACCATTCTGAATGCTCTAAGCAGAGGGTGGGATCCCATCTCACTGGTCTGCCCCAGGAAAACAAGGTGTTACCCACTGACAGGACAGGATCTACAAGATCTAAGCAGAGCTTTGACTAATTCTAGCTGCTTGGAGGTGTCTGAAAGGTTTTCAAATTGCAGTGAGTATATTTGGGATTATTTCTCAGTTTCTCAGTGTTCTGACTTTAAACCAGGCATATTGCAAAAAACTGAATAAAAGCCACAAACAAATAGACACTCTTCAAAAGTCCCGTCACCCCGATCAGATTGCTCTGACATTGATGAAACTGCCTTCTGGAGAGACTAGGAAGTTTGACATAAACCTGTCCAACTTCAAAACAACATCAGGGTATGTTAAAGGTAATTTTTCCCATTTTGAAGGTGGCAGCACAGCCTTCTGCCAGAGACCCAGCTCCACTACTCAGCCCCAGGGACTGCAGTGGTCACTCTCTGTCCCTGAAAAAAGAATGTACATTTTATCCTGAGCACTGAATGACCATTCCCTTTGCTGAAATGTTATTTCTTTTTATAACAGCTTAAAGGGAGGATGAAAAAGGAGAAGGAACCCAATCCTGCCACTTTGAAAAGCTTTTATTGTAATCAACCTTACAACGCTTTTTGTTGTACAATACAAAGAACGTTTAATCTCTCCTGGCTGGCACATTCCCTCCAGGGTTTTGCTGCTGACAATGGGAGCTTTCACTTTGACTGTGGCGAAAATAGTGTCAAACCCACTGCAAGGCACCGCTTTTACTCTGGATACATTTGGGAAATTCTAAAGAATCAATGACTTCATGACATGAGGGAAAAAATAGGGGTTATAGTTGGAGAGAGTTCATGTATTTCCTGTAAGTTTTGCTTCCCATGAATACCACCATCTCTAAAATGTGTTTAACTTTGATGTTGCAAATACATACATGGTTTAACTGTTTGATTCATTTAAAGAAAAAAACCAAACCAAAATTATAATATAAGATTTCCATAGCACTTTTTCCTCATAAATTTCCCAAAAATCTCTGAACGTGTAGTCTCAAGGCACTCCAAGTAGAAAGGGAGGAGGCAACAGAGGTCTTGGAGTCGCTGAGCTGTTTGTAGAACTGAATGTCAGCTTTTCCTTCTTTTTCTCTTGCTGGTTTAAAGGAAAGTGAAACAGTTTGCACATAACAAGCTTTTGCCTGGGTATTTTCTAAAGCTCAGACCAAATTCAACCCCTGAGTTTTGGAAAAGCTCGTTAGAAAGTTGCAATTCAAGAAATTCCTCTGTACTTCCAAATTTGTGCCAGACTTTTAGAAATCTGGATGGAAACCCCCCAAAAAGAATTTGGTTTTGTTCACAGAGAGCCAGACCAGTGATTTCCACTTGGATGACTTCTTTGCAGTTGGGAGAAGCAAACACACAAGAAGTGTAGGTGTGGATTGAAGCCAGCTCAGAGTGAAGCCACAGGTAGTGAGCAATGTGCATGTCCTGCCCCAGGAGCCACAGGCACCTTTTCGGTCTAGAGGAGACTCTTGAAACACCATAAACTCACTCATCTGGTTACATAACTTTCTCTACTCACAGCAGCTGTGTTTTCCACACCAAAGGACATTTCAGATCAGCAGCCAGATTGAATCTCCAAAACCAGCCAAAGCCAAAGTTAAGCTTGTATTTTCACTCTCTGCCAGGGTGGCATAAAAAAGAGTATTACAGATAGAAGAGCAAACACGTTGAGATGTGTGTGAAGCTCCTGGTGAGGTTAATGGAGAGTGTCACACAGGTCCTAAGGAAAGACTGTCACCTTCCCAGCACTGTCCTGCAGGTCAGAGAGAGACTGTGCCACTTGTCTGCCTGGTGTGGGACAGTCCTGCACTGAGAACAGCAAAGAACCAGGGTGAAAGCAGTGTTAGAGAGCCCAGGGACTGAAAGGTTCTGGTGTAAACTGGTCAGGAAACATTTCTGCATGTCACACACAGGGTGTCAAAAGCAAGCATGCAACTTTCTGGCAGTGTACAAATGAAAAAATAGGTCACAAAATAGGTCAAAAAAATAAATCCCTTATGCTGGCTAGTTTCTCATTCAGTATCTTGATGAACCCTGATTGGGATCCCTACCGACTAAAGAAGACAGAGTAAGTAGACGTGGGAGGAACTGAGTTGGATAAGCTCTCATTGCTCCGATAGGTGCTAGATAGTAAATAATCCATCTTGGAGAAGCTTGGAGAGGCTGGAGAGTTTTCCCATCTGCTAGAGATGTTTCTTAGTCTTGACTTGGATATGAATGCAGAAGGCATGTCCCACTTAAGCTGCTGCTCTGTAACCTTCTAGATGATAGGTAATTACTCATAAATGTGTCCTACAGATGCTCCAGGGATCCATCTGCACATGCCTGCCCGAGAGCTGATGGTTCTGGTTGAGTTCAGAAGAGACCAAAGCTGTGTGAGGAGTGGTAGATTTAGGGGGTGCTCAGTAATTCAATTTTGCAGGCTCTGAATGGAAAATAATAGAGCAATGATAAGGCAGCCAGTAATAAAATTACATTTATTTTTGGAAACCAAAGAATTGTACAGCTACAGAAAAGCAGGTAGCTTGCCAAGTTTGGGCAGCCAGCCCACCCTCCAGCTCCTGAGTGGAAAGTGCATTTTCTGGCCATCCATCCTCAGTCTGCTTTGCTACAACAGCATGGTTTGCCCATCCCCTGGCACTGGTGACCAGCCTGTTTGCTGCTGAAACTCTCCTGGTCCCTGGTGAGGGCTGCAGCCCCCTCAGCAGATGGGCTGGGCTGGCACAGCCTGCGGGGACTGGGGTGGGGTGAGATGCAGAAGGTGTGTGGAAGTGGGAGCATACAATCATCTATTATGACTGACTGGAGACAACCAGAGAAATAAATGAGCCCCCAAATCACCCAGGATTAGTTAGGACACTATACTGCTTTCCTTGAAATGAATAGGGAGGTTTGCAATTAATTCAGCACAAAAAGACTTCTGCACTGACCATCATTTCTCTGCGGCTGGAGAGAACTGCTTGGCAGCTTTCTGGAGAAGGAAAACTCTGTAGCTGAGACAAAGCACATAGGTGGGCAGGCAGCTGTGATAAAACCACAGGGAATGAGGAAAATGAGAACCATCTCATGCAGGACTTACAAATGGAATAAACAGGTTATTTTTACAAGATGGAAATGAATATATAACTCCAGGAATGAGGAAAAATACAGCAAGTAACAGCGTTTGCAGTTCAGCATATTCCATTGCTATTAAAAATAAAGAAAAAAAAGGGCAATGAAAGGAGAAGCATTTTGAGAAGCAGACAGGACTGTAGTATCTGTAGTTATGTATTCTGCCTTCTGTATACCCCACGGTAATGAGAGATGTGACCCTGTAATCTGCTGCAGAATTGCTGGTCATTTTCTACTGCCATTAAGATGCAGAATGGGAGCTGCTCTTGCTCTCACGTGGACACTTAGACAATTTTTCTTTCTTTGCAGTTCCAGCCAATCCACACTAACAGTCTATTGGACTGGCATTTTCTTTGCCCCTCAGGATGGAAAAATTGAATTGATTCCTCTGAGAAGGAAGGGAGTAGGTATTCATTATCATAAGGTGAATTTGTAAAGTTCTGGTTGGTTCAGCTCTTCCCCTTCATATTTCAGCTCACTCCAAGTCGTTGACTCTCTCACATCTTATCCCATTGGATGGAATAGCACATCATTCAACATTATTAACCATGGCCAAGATGATTTTTAATATCGAAAATTAGCAGCAAAAAGTGAATGATCAGCTGAGAAAGCATTTCTCCACTTGAGCTTTATGACCTGCAACAGAAAGTTTTGCAATGAACAACAGTTCTAATACTGTCGCTGTTGTACTTTTCCACCACAGTGAAATCAGTGGTATTAACCTTGAAGCACCTAAAGAGCTCAGGTCTGGGGACCAGACCTTCTGCACTAGTAAAGTACAGTAACTACACCCATTTTAGCACCCCCAGTGTGTTGATCTAATCCCATAGTCAGGCTTGTAGGAATAACTTCCCTGCAATGTGTGAGTAGCTAGTGCTGGATAGTGGGTGCCCAGAGTGCTGGAGATGGCACTTGGTGCTGGCACAGGGCTCTGAATTAGAAACTTAGAGAACCATTTGGCTTTTCCCATCCCCTTGTCAAGAACCATTTCTTTTGTTTTTCAGCACATGGAAGAAGTTCAGATGAGCACACATCACTCTGAGAAGACCCAAGCCTTTCTGCACAGAGCGGTTCCTCTAAGGTCAGAAGCAGAGCAGCAAGCACTGGGCTAGCTGGGTCTGCTCTCAGCCCTCAGTCCTGAGCCTCTGCAATTCTTCTCTCCTGATAAGCAGAGGCTGCCTGGTTGTAGCCTATCCCAGCCATACTCAAGTGTTGGCAATTACTATCCCAAAAATAAGACAAGATGTCATTAAGTCCCACACGCACTTTCTTTTCAGATTCCTACCATCAGTTATTCCACTTGTCTGTAATGGCTTCAGACTCTTTTATCTTCCTCTCAGTGGATTCCTCTGCTGCTTTGCATTTAAATTCACCTTGCCTTCCTAAACGCACAGACAAACTGTAAGCAATAAATGAGCCAGGCAAAAACAAACATGCTGTTGTTTTCTTGGCTTTCTCTGCAGTCCTGAGCAAAGGATGTTTCTATATCCCTTTGAGAAAGCCATCCAGTGATGAATAACTATTTGAAAACAAGTGGGTAGGGTTGTACCAGCCACCTAATTCTCAGCCTTAGAAAGAGTAGGAAAATCCACCCATCCATAAATACTTTTTAGGATGATAGTTCTGAAAATAAAGTAGGCTGGAACATTCCCTATCAGGCCAGGCTGCAGCATTCAGCTTACATCAATTACTGTCTATTTGACATGCTTCATGCTCTCTTCATTAACAGGCTGAAAGGCTTTATGGGATAATAACCCAGTTCCAGTGAGCAAATGTATTTGTGGGACCAAAGGCCGAGTCCTTTGTCCTTGCTGAAGGAGCCTTGAGACTGCAGTGACTGGCAACGGTCTAGGACGGATAAATCACAACAGCAAAACTTCGGTCCCACAAAACACTGACCCATCCATGAATCACTGAGGACAAAGGAGCCTCACTGCAGGAAAGCTGAGAGAGCTGAGATCATCTTGGTGATGATGCTGCTACAGGAAGGAAATAAAACAGTCACTGGCTTCCGTCGGATATTGAAGATGCTGTAATTGGAATTACTGCCATGTTAAGTGGTCCCTCATGGTTTCCTCATCTCAATCAAGGTTTGATTGAAAACTTGTGATCTGAAATTGTGGTCATTACCTTACCAGAACTTATTGGTTTTTTCGCTCTTCAGACAGTAGGCAGATGGTAATTGCTCCCTAAAACATTTCTCAGCTGAACGGCAGTGACAAACACTCTCCTCACCTCAGAAAATCCCAAAGCACATTACAAACTACCTGGACAAAGAGGACAGATGTGTTTTCCTAGGATCTGGCAGGAGCCATGCAATAGCCATTTTCATCAGGGAAGGGGTGTGCTTGGCTAATGGAAAATAATCATACCTGACTTTCCACCCCACCTGTCCCACACTGTTGATCTTATTGTACCTGCACTCAAATTATCAGTAGGGATCCTCTTCTCCTTCTCCATTAACTAACTGTGGAAAATCTCCCATCCCAACACAACTAGAGCAGACTGTGAGTAAGAATGGAGGAGGGTGTGCAGTAAGGGATTGCTAACAAGAGACAAACATTATTTGATGTTCTCCAAGTTCTCCATTCCTCCACTGGGGCCAGCTGAGTTAGCACCCAGTGTGTGTTCCCTCTTGCAGCCTGATTTTGCTGGGTGCAAAGAGCACAGTCCCCACTGGCTGTGGTTTCTGGCTGTGTGGGACAGGACTACATGTCAGGTTCTTGCTGCCAGGCTCTATTTCAGTTCACACAACCCATGCACCATAAAAAGAACAAAAACATCCACACTGATCAAATATTATCACACAGTGGCATGAGCATATGTCATTGTGCAGTCCAAATCTTCATTCTGTATCAAAATGTGATATTCAAAACCCCACCATGCTGGCTTTACTGGCAGACATTGTGAGATAGAATCTGAGAGGAATCACAGCAAGGACTTAAGGGGGTCTGTACTCATGGCAGATGAAATCAAATTAGTAGTACAGAAATTGTTTTAAGCTCAGACCGTGGACTGAATTTAGAGCTCTAAATCAGTGTTTACCTGGTTGAACAATGGGTTTTTACAATAGAGCACATACTACAAAAACAAAGCTTTTTATCCAAATCAGTGAGTGTCAGAGTTTGAATTATGGCTGTAAGGGAAAGTCTTTTGTTTCTGTCACCTCCTTAGTCAATGCTAATTCGACCAAGGTGTGAATGAATTAGTATTGCTCCCAAAACTTCTGTGACGTGCAACGAGCCACCTTCTCCCCAGCACACGGAGACTTTGGAACCCCTTTCAGACACCCTCAGAGAGTCTAGATGAGAAATCTGCCTTCAGATGATGGAAGACAGGTTAGTAACTTGCAGGATATTTATTTCAAGAAGCAAAGTCATGGCTACAACAAAACAACTGAAGAAAGGAGAGATGCACAGTGGAGACACACTGAAAATTTCTACTAATCTGCTCCAAGGTGACACTGAGGGGCAGCACCCACACCCAGCACAGCAAAAGAACAGCATATCAGGAGATATGAACAGCCTGTGGAGTTCACCAGCAGAAGACTTGGGAGATACAAGGTCACTCTGTACAGGGGTGGTGTGAATTGAGAGCCACCTCTGGTGGGGCAAATATTAGCTCACTGCAGCACTTGCTCCATAAAGCAGTATTTACTAAAATACGTATTTTTTCAATTTTCTGGTCTGCTGTTATTTTGTGTAGACCCCACGGTCTCACTGGAAGCTTCTACTTGAAAAGTCTCCTTTAGCATCTCTCAGAATTGGGATATGCTAAACTGGCATAGCAAAAAAAAAATAACAATCATTTGGGAGCAATTTATTTCCTGCAGTTATAGACTGGCAAACACTCATTTCCATACCACCTACAGATATGTGTACATCTCTTTGTTCTGATGGTGAGAAAAAACCCATTTGTATTCTTTCAATACAAGCAGTCCTTGGCTTGAATTTTTAGTTGGTCAAATAATGCTAAAGAAGGAAATATTGTAATTTCTGCCTGTGCCATGGGACTATTCAGGCAGGCAAACTCTATTACGGCCATGGTCTTATCAAAGGAAAGCTAAGTTTCCTCATTAAATCTTGGTTGTTGTTATTTTCAAGAAGAGAGACTCTCTACTGCAGGCAAAATGATGGAGTATGTGGGAACAAGTGGTGGCAGCCTGCAGAGGGACGCCGTGTGCGGAGCCATCCCTGGGGGAAGGGGACGGCCACCACTCCAGCGTGGCACTGCTCAACATCCAGACATGGGGACAGCCACACTGTCCATCTGCTGGGTCCCAGCTCCCACCAGGATTGCCTCTGGATTGCTGTCTTTAGCCACCAACCCCAGTATCTGGCACCTGTACACAATCTGGCAGTGCTCTGTCTCACCTTTAAAGAAACCAATCAAGCAAAAAGCCACACACGTACTTTTACCTCCTGCTTGTGACTGACCTCTGTTTGGGCATCAAAAATTCAGTCAGGAAGGCTTCATTTGAGAAGGACACATGCCAAAGCTCACCTTTCCAGAAAGATGTCCAAAATCTGAACCAATAAGTTAAAACTAAAGAAATTAGGAGCACACTCCAGTGGAAGTGGCACTGAACCCAACTCTGTGTATTCATTTCTAATTATTCTTTGCATCCTTGGGCAAAATACTTTAGCCTGAATGCAGCAGAATTCAACCAACCACCTAAGGACATGTAAGTCCTACAAGATTTGAGGTGCAATGCTAAAACAGAGCCGCCACAGCACTCTCCACTAGACTTTTACTAGTCTGTCATCTATTAAAATGGATATGGAATTAGCCCTGCTTTCCTACTGTCTTACCTGTTTGGGGAGAAGGGGAAAAGCAGAAAAGAGGGAGAGAGGATGAGGTACAAAAGCCTGTGACATAACAATAATTCTGCTTATTTAAAAAAGAAAAACATCTTAGAATATTACCTTGTGAGGGATGCAGTTTGAAAGCAGTCTAAGAGGTTTTCAGCACTTACGGTTAATGTATGTAGAAATAATCTAAATGGTTAGTAAAATGTTGGCTGGAAGATAAACATGTTTATGTTATATGAAACTAGATATTAAAATTGCTTTTTTGACACTTCAAATGCAGGAAACTGTCTACTCCTCTTACTGACACTCTTAAGAAATGTTGATAAGACTTTTTCCTGCTATATTTTAAACAGAAGAGGTGGCATAAACAAAACTGCAGATTGGTTTCTTTGCTCAGCTGGGCTATCCAGCTATCCTTCAACCCACCAGACAGACTTTTGTTCACATATTCTGCATAAAGTTGTTCAAGAACCTTTAACTCATGCCAGGATCCAAAGCTCTGTGCATTCAGTGGACAAAGAGCACATTCCCCTGACACCTACTCCCCCTGCTCTCGGCCAGCTGGGGGACATTAATGCAATTAATTAATTAATTAATTAATAATTAATAATTAATTACAACACTCAGCGACAGCTGAGTGTATGATTTAGGAGTCTAGGAGATGATACTGAAAGATTTTTTTAAAAAATTTGTTGGCAATACCATAGGCTAGGTTTTTATGCTAATCCAGGTCAAATGAACCTAACTCTAACTCCCTTCATTGGAGGCACTGATCTCTGCCTCGGGACCTGTGATCACTGCCTGGCCAAGCTGGAAGGGACAAACCTGCTGCACCTGGGTGCAGACCTCGGAGCACCAGGCCTGCCTGCAGCTTTTGGTACTTGGCTAAGCGAGGGAAAGCCGGAATCAGCCAGGCCTTACTGAAAGCTCATTTCAAAGTGAGCTTTTGATTTATTCTGAACTATTTTAAATACCACCCTCCCCAAAACACCTGAAGTCCCCATGGTACCTACACAGGCTCAATGGCCAGAATATTTAGCTTCATGTGTAACAGAAGACACAACCTTCACTGTGCTTTTAATTCTGAAAATAAACTACTAAGAAAACATTCAAGTCTTTGCAAAGTAAGTTGGATTGTTTTCCTTTTGTTGCTGTGTTCCTGTTTGGTTGCTTTTTTCTGAGAGCAGACTGGATTGACTACAAAAAAGGAAGACAAGTTAAAAGCACAAAATCTATAAAAAACTAGTGTTCCAAGGAGCAAGCACATGCACCTAAGAAATCTTTGTTGATTGTTGTTAATATCTATGATAATTAAGCTAAAAATACCCACAAAGCAATAGAATTTGCAGAGATGAGTCTATTGTCTTAAGCAAATAATGAAGCCAGGAACAGTTAAATTGATCCCATGACTCTCATTTCAATAATAAAGCAGCAACAACTGTTAATCTATAGCACTCAGTTTAAATTACAAACCCAGAGCTGAATGGGCAATTTCATTAGAGAGAACACAGCTAAGAGAGAAATGCTGGCAGGGAAAAAGAGTCATCCCCATTGAGATCCAACCTTCCTGAGAATTTCTTGTTGCTCTGTACCCAGACTCATCATCAGGGAACAGTTCTCACAAATACCAGGTGCATCTCTTGGAAGCTTTTGGTGTCCAAGCAATTCCCTTTTATTTCACCCCCAAGGCTGCCAGGATCCGACGGGCTGAACCAGCTGCCCGAGGCTCCGTGGGCTGTCCGAGCACTGCTCCAGGGTGGATACAGGGATCGCCAGGAAGGGCGGTGAGAGGGAGGGGAGAGTTTGCCCCCACGTCTGCCTGGAACCACCTGACAGCGCTATCAGGGATGCTCCAGGACACAAGACATACGTGTGTCCCCAAGGATGGGAGCAGCTCAATGAGCAGATGGGAAACTGGCTTTTTCCTCTTTTTATTCTTGTCCCCGAAATCAACACATGGTCTGCAAGCCAATCAAACTCACCCACGGATACTAGCACTGCCTAGAAGAGACAGTTCTCTTTTTAAATTAGATCCTTTCAAACACTTACACAGATCCTTGGATATTGCAGGGGCTGTGGAACTGAAACCAGTGAACATCCACAGTAGGTGAGGGGAGGAAAGGCTTCCACCATCTCTCCTGGCAGCTGTACAGAGCTTATGGGAGGAAGAACTTTGTGTTCTCACTGAAGGGAGCAGGCAGGACTATAAATATCCACATGGAACATATTTACTGAAGGATGGAGTGCCATACTAACAACCATTTTTTCATGGTAGGACCAAATTTCACAGGTATTAGCAGCTTCCTGAAATAAAGTCAGAGAATCAGAGGATAACTGAGGTGAGAAGGGGCCTATGAATTCTTCCAGTTCAGCCTCCTATTTAAAGCTGGGAAAACAACTATGCTAAGAGAGGCTGTTGAGGGCCTTGCCAGCTCTCTTCTGATAAATCTCAAGGATGGAGAGCCCACAGCCTCTCCAAGGAATATGGTTCCTGTGCTGCATAACCCTCATTCTGATGATTTTTTTCCATATACAAACAGAAGGAATTTCCCTTGCTGCAATGCATGACCACTGCCTTGTAATTTTGCAGCACAATGTGGCAGAGTCTGAATCCATCATCTATGCAGTCCCTTTCCATTAATGGTAGACAGTGATTAGATGCCCCCTTATCTTATCTTCTCCAAGATAAATAAACCCAGCCCTCGTAGCCTCTCCTGATATACCGTGTGCTGCACTCTCCTGAACATCCCATTGACATTCTGCTGGACATGCTCCCCCTTGGTGACCTCTCTGTGGCCCTGGGATACACCAAACCCACAGTTTTCCAACTGTGAGATGCAGTCTCACAAGTGCTGAGTGGAGGGAAGTGTCTGACCTGCGGCCACACTGCACCTGAACAGCCCAACCCAGAGGCAAGTGTCCCCACCTTAAATACTCCTGCAGTGCCCCAGGTCCCTCAGGTCCTTTCTGCAGAGCTCCCCGAGCTGTCAGTCCCCAGCCCATGGGGCTGGTGTGTCCCCAGGGCAGGACTGGCTGTGTTTTACCTCACTGAACGTCATGAGGTTCTCGTTGCCCTGCTCCTCAAGCTTTCCAAGGCTTTTGCCTATCATTGAAAATGGATCTAGAAGGTTTGGTAACACATTCTGTGTGCCTGCATGAAAAAGAAGAATGCCTGTCTCCTAAGATTTCTGTGCATTTAGCCAGCCTCCCCGGTGCCATGGCGCTTTACACCAACGTCACGTTCTTTACATTGATAAAGGATAAGGAAACCCCGAGTTCCAACTGACATCAGCAAGAGTTTTTAGTGACTGCAGTGACCTTGAGAATACTTCTGTGCAGCAGCAGGATCAGGATGTCAGCATTAGTGCTGGAATGGGGTTGTTTTAACAGGATTTTGCCAAAAAGGAAGGAAGATTTAGTTGCTGCTCAAGCAGAGGTGGGGGGGTGATGTTGAAATCTATAACCAGTATCCCTGTTTAAAATTCTGTTAGCAAAATTTATGACACACATTGAAGCCTCATTTTTCCCCTAGTAAGAATATTTCTTTCAGCTATTCATTTTGCATTTCATGAGACCTTCTGCAGATGCAGTGAGCTATATCACTCTGTTCTGCTCATATAGCATCCTGGATCTAGATGCTTCAAAACCTGGGTGTATTGTAATGACTGTATAGAATATCTCCATTAAATTCTACATCTGCATCCTTAATAATTCGCTTGTATTCAAGTAGAAATATTCATTGCAGCTTTGCAAATGCTGATGTAAGCCATGGAGTGGATGCTCTCAAAACTCAACCTCCTGTGCCCAGATTCTTCATAGAGTTCATTCTGTACATGGGATCTCCTTCATCACAGGAGCTGTGTAAAACATTGCCTTTCCCTAATGAAATTTCTGGTTTTCCTCTGTCTTGATGCAATTACAAATGAATTGTACAAGTACACCATGGCTGTGCTGCTTTAATTTTTTTGTAACACCCAGGGAATAATTAGGTCTGTATCTTCGAACAACGAGCAAATATATGCATTCAAAAATTAAATATTTACTTGACAAAGAGCCATCACAAGTTGTTGTGGGTGCTTGTTTTATTAAGTGTTTTATTATGTGTTTTATTATGTGTGGGAAATTAAATGGACTTTGTACCATAATTCTGCTGGTATAATAAAGGATTATGCATGACAAGGGGAAAGTGACCCCATTGTGTTGGAAAGAAACACACCCCCTTCTGATGAAACTTTCCTTCATATTGCAACAAGCTCAGGTCTTATCAAATATAACAAGTTAGGACTTCTTTACTGTACTGAGACACACTGTCTGCTCAGGAGCTACGAGACTAACCTAGTTTAGATTTGAAGAAAACCTTGGGTGGTACCAAATGTACAGTGTTAGGTGAAATGTGTGCAGCCAGAGTAATTTTCATTCCTTTCCCATCTGCTAACATAGAATTGATGAAGTGGGAATGTTCCAAATAAAAAATAAAACCAATTTTTTTTTAAAGCCTCAGAACCAGCATATCAAAACATAAAGGTAGGCAGGTTGCCCAAATGTCTGCAGCTCGTTTGTCCTTTCCAGCCTGGTGAAGGTAGATCAGAAAGCATCAAAGATCCTGCTTTGGGTCTTGTTTTAACAGATCGTAGCTGTTCACAACCCACTGACACCAGCTGAAACCAGCACTGCGGATGTTTTTGTAACAGAGATGCATTAGGTAAATACATTTCCTTAGCATTTACTGGACCCAAAACCTAAAAGTCTCCTAGTTTCTCTTTCTTGGACACATCAGTTGGAAGTAAAACCCTCTGCCATGTGGCTGGGGCACACAATTTACACTCTACACAGCACATTCTGTTATCTTCCATGTTTGTTTGCTGGCACTGGGGAATCTGATTTTTCCCCATCTTCTTTGGAAACACCATAATGCTGGAGGTTTTGAATTTTGACCCTTGCCTCAGGCTATTAAACACTTGTTCCAGTCCTTTTAGATTAGATATCCCAACTTCTAACTGACTTTAGAAGGTTAAAACACATAGAGAAGACCTTTAGCTTTTTACGTCAACTAATCTATTGCTAAACCAGCGGCAGTCTCTCTCTCTGCAGATATGCTAACCTCCTGTCACTACATGAAAGGGTTTAACAGTTTCTAGGACACGGAATAGACTCAAGCACAGAATTTTGAACTGCTTTTCACCATGGATTTCATGTACAATTTGAGGCTTGCAAGGCATTACCCAAATGAGACACGACACTTCTGCTTTTCCAACAAAAGTAGCAATAACCACAAACACAGCACGACCTGGTGACCACACTCAAGTCCCAGCAAACCCCTGCATGGCCAGATAAATCAGGTGTATACAAGTGCCAGAGCTGCCTGCTTTCAGCCCACACTTGGCACACCTCGACTCAAGGGCACGGGCACAGATCTCTGCAGGCACAAGCCACTGCCCACGGACCAGGACAGAGCTCTGCGTCCCTCCACTTCCCTGCACAGCTCTGCAACCTCTCCAAACCAGTTCCACTGCAGTCCTGCACCTTCCAGCGATGATGTTACGCCAAGCTGGAGAGCAGAGCTAGGCCCAGCAAGTGCCCCATGCTGCCTGCAGCCACCCAGCTGTCACCGGTGTGACTGGGCAGCAGCACAGCCTGGGCCAGGTTACTGCCCAGGGCATCTTGCCATATGGAAAAACTTCCTAAGCCATCCTTAACCATGTCTAGGATAGAGGTTTATGCCCAACTTTTAGACAAAAAGTGTGTTTCTAAGCATGTTCACAATCCTGAAACACAGGGAACCTCACCTTGATAATCCACGGCCAGTTAATGAGTTAAGGACTGCACAGTGGCTCCGTGCTGGACACACAGGGAGCTTTCCCAGGAGCAGGGAACAGCCACACTGTCACATTTTGTTCCTTGGGAAGACACCTGGAGACACTTTTCCAGCACTAGATCGACTGCCTCAGTCTTCCAGGGTTGTCTCCTCTTCTCCTTACCTCTCCCCGCCCAGCTCTGGATTCAGTACTTTTAATGCTTAAAAGAGAGCACATGCAAAGGTTCTTCCATCTCAGCTGTTACACACAGAACTGGAAGCTAGGCCTTCCTCAAATGCACTCCAGCAGTGATTTTCTGGGAAAACAGGCAAATTTTGAAAGTGAGACTTGAGACAAAGAGCTGAAAAGCAGTTATTTCACCAAAGAACTGCCTGTACTCAGACAACTCATAAAAACAAACCTGACAGAATTTGTGCTCATGTCACTTTGGCCCTGAATAGATACAAAGCTGCAAACACAGGGCAGTGTGGAGCAGTCATTCTGCCTCTTCTAGAACGAATAGAAAAAACCTGGGTTTGGCAGATGTGCTGAATACTGAGCAGTAGATACTCTCAAATAGTCTTCCTGGCCAGTACCCTTCAGCAGGGAGTTTAAATCTGCCTCTTGGTCCTGCAGAGGAGATCTGTCATGAAGGAATGGAGCTGCTCACTCACCATCTCATATGTCATCTCCAGCAGCACTCTGACTGTCCAGAACATTTCTACTATCCACCTGTCAGTGCTAAAATGGAGAAAAGGAATAATATGGTGTGTTCTGTAGATTACAGTTTACTGAAAGGGTAAGGAATGGTTTCAATAGTGTGTTGAACAGCATGGTACATTTTCTACATCAGGATAATTATTTTTTATCTCAAGGCTTTCATTTAGGGAAAAAAGCTATCACTGGAACTGAAAGTCGTAATTTATAGAATATTTGCAATTAGATACATGATTATGTTCAGTGTGTAGTATCTTTTGATTTGCTTGTAACCAAATGCTGCTACAACCAACACACTGATGATGACTAGTCTATCTTTCCAGCAGCAGTGTCACCCTCATCTTAAAGGCACTACAACCACTCTTAAATTCCTTCTCAGTAGATGGGCACGTGTTTACACATCCTCATCACCTCCATGTGCTGTCTCGAGATTGCAGACTGCACTCTGGGGTGGGCTGTGCTCCAAAGGGATCCCCCTTGGGATCCCAACATCCCCCTTGGAAAACCGCACCCTCTGGGCTGGTCCATGCAGCCCTACACATGCACACGTGAATTATCTGAGGTCTGTACTGCTCCTGATTTGGTCTGGAAAGATGTTCAAATTAATTAGAATTATCATTAGCAGGCAGCTGCTTGCAATGCATTGTAGTGAGCTGGAGCCTGGGCTGCCACCCAGCAAGGGTGACAGCCTCCTCTCAGACAGCCCTACCCCAGAAATACCTTCCCATTTCGGGATCTGGCCCTTGGGGACCCATAATAACCATGGATATTCCAGATCTGCAGAGGGATTTAAACAGTTTGCTCAGGAGCAGACTCTACTGAAAAATTGCATCTCAATGCTGACATCCCCTGGGGGAAGAATAAGTAGGAGTTAGGATTTAACCTTTTGGGATGACAGTATGTGGCATATGTTTGAGATAATCAGTGGAATGGCTGAGTGAAAAGCTGTATTATCTTAAAATAAATATGGTTCACCCAGAAAGGTATTCAAACTCAGCTTCATGCAATATGAACAATTGTTCACATCCTGTAGCATGCAGCTCTGAGTGGTTACTACAACCAAAAAGGGATTAAGTGCCTCTAATTATTATTATTGCTATCCAAACATTTTGCTATCAGTGAGCCTGTGATAAATAACCATGACATCTCATGGGTACAGCTATCAAATTTACTGTCACTAGCTGAGCTTTTCTGATTAAGGGCCAGAGTTTTTCCAGTAAATACATAGATCCCTCCCTAAGGACTAAAGAATAAATGGGAACTGAAAATCTAAGGGAGAAAAAGAAAGGACTATCATGTGAGCTTCATTCTCTGCTCAGAATGTCATGTTTCTGTAAATATAAAAGGCAGTGGTAACAGAGCCCTTACCCCACTCACGGGGACTCCTCTCCTGTGTTATCCATCAGCCACAGGCAGGGAGCAGCTGAGTGCTGTAGTGTTCATGGCACAGCCCTACATTAGCACAGCAGAGAGACAGTGCGTCGTGTCCTGGAGACCTTCAGCAACATGAGCAGTCCTCCTGTTCTTTTCCAGGCTGCTTTAAAACACCTGTAAAATAAGCTGAGTTACTTAAAGCTACCCCGATGCTTAAACTTACAGCTGAGCTTTCCAAAATACATTTTATGACCCTTCAGAGACAGACACTTAACACAGTTGGTTTATGTTTACTCAGCTTCCCCCATTTTTATTTTGGTTCATCAGCAATTTCTGGTCAAGTTTCCAGCCCATGTTCGTAAAGGTTTAATCTTTGGTAGTGAACAGGACTAGAGGCAATCAAGGAAGACCCACCACCTCAGATAAGGTATTGTAAATTCTAAACATTCAAGATGCAAGTAGGTGACATAGATCAGTTTTCATCTGATAGTTTTTGTTTTTCAAGTTTTGAAGACAATAAATGCTTTTCCAGCTTCCTCTGAGGATTTCAGCATTGCCTTACCCTCTATTTCTTCCTGAGAAATGTGATGAAACAGAAAAAGAAGTATTCCCATTCTCTTCTGACATCTCCTGCTGGGACATAAACGCCCTGCTCCGCCTCAGAGCCTGCCTTGAGCCACCTTCACTTGGACCCCAGCCATAACTATTCTCCTCTATCAATTTAGAATGTTCCACTGCCATATTCCAGTGCTTCTCTTGCTGCTGCCCTCACTCCTGTTCAAAGTCTCTCTTCTTCCTGGTGAGCCAGCACCCCTTTCCCATCCATTACCTCCATGGACCTTCTGCACTGGCCAATGAAGCCTCATGGCAAGTTGTACTGATTTCATCTGGACATCGGGCAGTGTTTCGGAAACTTGCATAACAACTGGAACAAGAAGCAGCCCTGTCATCCATATCTGGAGCTCTACAAAATTCCCTTAGGTCTGGGAAGGTACAAACTTCAGTGAGAGCTTTCTCTGTGCCTGGGGCACTCACAAAGTCCACGTGGACCCTGCAGCATCTAGTGAGGCCTGGCTCTATGGCATCTCCTCACCTCAGGCAGGAGGGTTTTCACTGCCCATCTATTGCTGGGAATCTTACAGGAACCACTTCTTTAAGCCCCCATCTCTCTATCAAACTGGTGAAATTGTCTGGCAGTGCCAGAGACTTTTACGAGGGATGGACAGACACACAGAGTCTGGACAAGCAAAGTTCAAATCTGTGCTTTGAACCTGAAGTCTGCTCACCTCTTCTCTAGGACTCAGCAATCCTGAGATGGTTTGCAAAGGTGGTTGTTTACTGTGTTCTCCTCCAAATAAAGTTTTGCTTCCTTGCTATACCGTGGTGATCTGCCGAGGGCAGATAAAGCGGCTGCTGATGATCTCTCCACAGGGCCATTGTTTGTTGCTGTAACAATCAGAGGAGCAGCAGGAGGGGGTTTAAACAGCCTGCTCCCAGCACACACAGCTCAGAGAAGATGGGGAGAGAGAAGGAGGTGGTGGAGGGAGAGGTAATGGAGAACACAGAGAAAAAAAGAAGGGGAAAAAAATATGAACGGGCTTCTTGTTCCTCCTCAAGGTCCACAGTTTCCTAGGAAGGATAGAAACATGTTATCCCAGCTGCCCTGATAAACACAGCACAGGACAGACACAGGGACGCCAGAGTCCTTTCCTGTTGGAGGCAGCAGTGTAAGGGTAGCTGCTTCCTGAAGAGCCATAGGAACTTGTGGGGTTGTTCCTCCTAACAGCTGAAAAGGACTCTCACAGATCCAAAGGGAAGTGTTTCAAGTCCCATCTCACTGCTTTTCCAGGAAGCTCTCTGAAGCATCCACCAGCAGCACCCAGAAACTCATTCTTGAAACCAGAGCAGAACAAAGAGAACAGAGAGAGGCAGAAAGTCAAGGGAAAGGAAAGCTTGGCAGAAAGCGAAGTAGCTTCTTCTCTTGCTGGAGTTCTCTATCCTGTAATTTACCTACAACAGAATGGTGCAAATTTGCAGTAATGGCTGGGAGACCCATTGTGAGCTACTGAACCTTATGAATTACAAATTAATTGGAAAAACACAATGAAAACAACGTTTTGCTCCATAAAGCATTTCTAGTTCCTTTACTGGGATGGCTACAGGTCTAGTTATTTAAAAGAACACTTTGCAGTATATTGCCATACTTACAAGGGGATGCTTAGCGAAGAAACAAACAAATGCTGAAGTCCTAATAAAGAGAGGTTTCACTGTGAGCAAGCAGATCAAAACTATTACAGCAGTAAAAACTGTGTCCAGGAAGAAATACCCAGAACCAAATGAGCTGTACTGGATTTTACAGGAATGCAGGTTGATGAAATTACATTTGGGGCTGTTGTGCAAATCCTCACTCAGTCCCCTCTGTCTCAAGGAAGCCCCCTCGTCCATGTGCAGGTGCACAAGGCAGAGCTCAAACCCCTGTAGCATGAGCAAGGAGCCTCCTCTGCAGCCTCTCGTCTCCTCCTGCAATCGTTGAGCACTGCTGGGACAGCCTGCGCTTCCGAGGGCTGGGTGCTGCTGGGGCTGCAAGGCACAGAATCACGCACAGAAGACAAAATCCTCTGCCACAACACTGGCAGACCTCAAAATGAGTAGAGACCTGGGAATGGACAGCAACAGGTAGAGTTCACCCCGTGAGCTCCCGCTGGAGCACTGAGGGGCTGCACGGGCCAGGCTGCACCCTCAGGCACATCCTGAACTCCTGACAAGCCTCAGAACGGTTGCAAAGTGAGGAAAATGTTGCCCTCTGTTTTGTCATTTCTCTCTACTTCCAGCTGTAGTACTGATACTCACCCCTCATATGCACAGTAATAAATGAGGCACACGTACAAGGTGATAAAGATGTTTGTTTTCCCTCCCTTTTCTTTTTTCTTTCTCTGGATTTGCTACAGATGTGCTAGTTAGTGATGGATGAGTTTAATCCTTGCTCTTTTTCTAAGGTTTGCTGATTATTTACTGGTGGTGTTATTTGATGCTCTCTATCTACAAAAGGGAATTTTCTAATACATAATGTCTGCATAAGTGGGATTTTTGGCATGTATAAATCATCTGACCCTGATACCCATTGTTGAATAAATATTTCTGAGATGGATAACTGCCCACAGCCCTTTCCAAAATCCACCATGGTGCTTTTTAACCCTCTTATTTTTTTTAAACCCTCTATGAGGATTCTCCCTTCTCTCTTCCCAAGAAAAAAACCTGTGAATGCTTTCAGCATTTGAAGAAACCAAATCCTAATGATTTTGCTGATGATTTGCTTAGGGTTGTAGTTCAGCTGCCTGAATTTTAAATCTTGATGTTATTTGCATTTATATTACACTGGCTGGAATGACAGTCTGGCCTTACCCCCACACATGTCCGACTGCAACAAGGGTGGGGTTTTGCTTTGAAATTATTAAAAATTCCCATAAGTCTCTATCATTGAATATGTGCCTATTTTTCCTACTAAATTTCTCTTTTTTTAATAAGATTATAAACATAAGAGGTTCAGTATTTGCAGTGTTAGGATACACCGTCCCCAGCCTGTTTTAATCAGCATTATTAGTATTTGGCCACAAGCCTGGTCCCCATAAATCATGTGAGGCAGACAGTCACCCTCACTGCTGCCATACAAATATGGCAGGATGACCTTTAAAATAACACTGCGGTGATCACCTTGTACATTTACAGATACGCATTTATCCTGGGGGATCCCACTCCAGCACAAGATACTCCGACTGCCGCTGGGAATCCAGGATCTCCAGTGCCCAAGCTAAAGGGCACACAGCCTGCACAGCTCAGAGAGAAGAAGGGTTTGGGGCATGGAAACCAGCATAACCCAAGGATGCCTGTGAACCTCTGATTCACTCTGAGCAGAATCAAGTCCTCAAGGGTTCCCTGGGTTGCTCCCACCAAACTCAGCTCTGTGAAACACAGAGGGGATGAAGAAAAAGAGGTGAAAGCCAGAGCAGGGCACCAGAGGAAAACAATGGCAGTTCCTCGAGTTGAGGCAGGAAAAGAAGAGGGAATGTAAATCTTTGAGATAAGTCTTAAGACTGGCTGTAAGGAGAGAAGAGAAATCAGCTTGGCAGGTAGACACAGCTGTCCCACAAGTTACATTGTCCCCTGAGAAACACCCAGAAGTTTTCCTATTCTTTCTAAATGTGACAATTAGAGATATTCCCTCCTCCCACACATCTTACTCCAAATAGAAATTAACTGAAATTGAGTGACAGAGGATTTGGTTTTCTTAGAGCATCTGGTTTGCTATCTGACTCATGAAATGGCAATACCTCTTGGATAAGAAGTTTGGGGAGGACCAGTTTCTGCCGGATGGAGAAAATTCTGGCTCAGGATGCCATGATGCTTCTGTAAAAGCCCTTTTAACATTTAGCAAATAATTAATGTTTAAGTAAATTTTGAGTGAAGATGACCTTGAAAATAACAAGAGATCTCTTCTCTTTAACTCATTTTTAGTTAAGTTTGCTGCTTTCTCAGAAAGTCTCCTGAACACCCAGACTCCTCATTTACACAGAGAAGACATTGCCCTTCACGCAGAGGCTCAATGACTGCTGTGAGGGTAAGAAAACATCATTGCCAGGCACCCACAGGGAGAGTTGACTCAAGACGCCCACATGCCAGAAAGCAAATGAAGGGTTCCCATGTTTATATTGATGGTGCATCTGAGGGGAAGCACAGGGAAAAGCTGTGATAAGGACAGGCTCGGCTGGCTGGCTGCCGTGGGGCAGTGCTGCTACAATAAACACCTCCTTAGCAAGCCCCTGCAGCGTGGGTTTGTACAAAGCTCAGATGGGATTAGCTTTCCCTAAAACATGAATGTCAAACCATACAGACAAACCACGAGTGGCACTTTCTCCTTCACCACTGACGTTTTGATCCGTGAGACTGTTAGCACCATCCCATCAAACACACTTAATGTGTGTGTTTTGGATGCTCCAGATATTCCCAGAGTTCCTTCCAAACCTCTTTATGTCTCCTGGTGAACCAGGCTTGGTCCTACCACAGCAGTGCAAAATGCAGCTGACAGCACCATCACACAGATCAGGTTCTTAGAATTTATCCAAGCGGTAGAAAAGAAATAGTATAAGTAGTGCCGCCTGCTGTGTGCCCTTTGGGAGGAATACACATCAGCATCAAGCAAATTAAAGTTTGATTTTGTCTCACTGGAAAATGTAGCATTCAGAATGGAAGATTAGGAGAAAAAAACATGGCAAAGCAGGGTATATTTTGAAACATCTCCCAAGTGTTAAAAACTGTTTGAGGGTTGTTATTTCCCCAGATCCAGACTCTGACACAAAACACAAGGTTTTTCTGCCCCAAGAGAGCAGCGTGGCTGGATGAGACAGCTACGCCCTTTTCGATAGAACATCACAGGTGGGAATGCACTGATTTTTCACCAAAGTAACTCTAACAGCACACATCTTCACTACCCAATGAACACAAGGAGAAAATAAACATTATTAAAGGCTTTCAGTCTACCCTGCAAACATTACTGGTCTTGAAAGTGTTCCGAATGTTTGTACACGGAGCTTTGTTCGTATAGATAGGCAGCAGAACTGCGGTAGTCAGTACCTGTATATAAACACACATATAGAAAGCTTTGCAAGGTCTGGGTCTGTTCTTCCCAGCTCTTATCAATTCATGTTGATTAGAAGGCAAAGGGTATTTCTGACCCAATAGCAAGAAAGCGTTTCTTAACTTTGACTGAACCGAGCACATACACTTTTGGTGAGAAACAAGTTTCACTGGTAACAGAACCACCTGTAATTTTTTCAGTTCTGCTGTTCTTTGATGAAACTTCAGCTAAAACTTCATCTTTTATGCTGAACTACCACAGAGGATGCTGAAATTACAATAACTCCTATTTGTTAAGACCACAACTGCTTCGAGATGCACAGCTGAACAAAATGAAAGCTGCCTTCCTTTACCACCCAAGATGCTGCTGCATTTCAAAGAGGTGATAGCCAAATGCATACAGATGATAAGAACAAACTGTTCAAGGAATGATCCTCAGGAATGACTAATATTTGATAATAACAGCCATGAAATGAAAGCAGCGTTTAGTTTTATTAAATGATTTTCCACTGCCTCCACACTGAAGCATTAGTCTGTGCAGCAGAGAGCTCAACTAAATTAACAGTCGAGAAAGAAGTGTCAGGAGCTATTACAAAATGTATTCCCAGTAATGAAATTCAAAGTCCATGGGAGCAGTTGTTTTATAGATGTGGAAAGGGGGAAAGAAAGGCAGTCCTTGTCAGTAGCCCATGAGAAGCGGAACTATCAAACTCCTCCACTTCACCCTCCTCTGCGGAGTCCCTTGACCACACATGTACTTGCTGTGCTGCGATTGAGCACAGGACAAACTGGGGGCTGAAAGGCCAAGAAGATCTAGGCTATGTCCCACTGCCATCAAACCAGAAGCCTTCCAGTCCTCATTCCCACAGAGGTGTATGCTCTTACTGCTTATTCTGAGCTAGGTATTGCCTCAGCAGGGGCAGATCTTGTTGAAAAGTGCTTCCCCAGCACACTGAACAGAAGAAAAAATTGTAGCCTAGGTGTATGTATTTCACAGCCAAATGGATTTATTGCAGATGTGAAGGAACCCCCTGTGTCCCCGTGGTACAGGGATGTTGCCACAGTCAGCTCCAACAACAGAGTGTGCCACCAGCATGTGCTGTGCGCTTTGGTTCTCAGCTCAGCTCACTGAGACCCCAGAGACTCCAGTTCCCCTTTCCAAACAAGAAGGGAAGTGTTCCCAAAGCATTTCCTCTAGGTAAAACACCTTATGGTTTGGCCTGCCCAGATGCCGTCACTCATAGACAAACACTTGGCCATGCTGCCCCTGGATCCCTGGAAGTGTCCAAGGCCAGGCTGGATGGGGCTTGGAGCACCCTGGGATAATGGAAGGTATCCCTGCCCATGGCAGGGGCAGGAATGAGATGAGCATCCTTTCCAACCCAAACCATTCCATGCTCCTCTGTCCCTACTGGATGTGGCCCTGTAATGGGATGAGTGTATCACCCACGAGTAACCCAGCAGAATTACAAGGACTAAAGTACTGCAAACAGCTGAGAGTTCTCCCAGTTCAGACAAATAAATAAAAGAAATTAACATGGTGCAAACAGTGTGACCCAACTCACTTTTGTTCCTTCTTGTTGGGCCACTGCTGGTACCTCCTGATGTGCTGTAACTCCCACTGTTTAGTCATCTCAGAGCTAATTATACATCTACTCCTAAGTTTCTTCAATCCATTATTTTTATACGTAATTGAAAGAGTTCAGTCTAGAAAGATATTCAAAGAAAGACACCTTGTTCATAAGCTGTAATTATCAGCCTAGAGAGGAGATACCTGAGACTAGAAAATTTCAGGGGGAAAAAAAAGGAAATTAGAATCAAGATGCCATGCCTGAAAAATGGTCAGCTACATTCACACTGAAAATCAAATCTAATCTTCATGCAACTAAATACTGGGTAGATCACTCATGGGTATTGCAATTTATCAGCAGCTGAACATCTAAATTAGAAAGCACAATGATCAACCACAGGTTCTCAGACTCCATGTAGGAAACACTGGATGGAACTTGTGCTCTATTAATGAGGTCAGACAAACTCCTGATCTTAGTATCTTTAAACTGTTAACAGCATTCCCTGCCCAATGCTGCCATCCTTACTGGAGCCTCAGCAACTGGCCAGATGGGAAAAGCAATCCTTGCATGATAAAAAATGAATTTACCACCCAAAAAAGATCAATTACAAAGGCTGGTAGGTCAGAGACACTACAAAAGATACACAACTTCAAATACAGGCGCACTTTGCTAAAATATGAAACGCCAATCACTTTTTTTAGCTGTTCAGCTTAGTCATTAATACCTGCTCTGGGATCACTTTATGCCACAGCAAATAAAGGAAAGATGAGAAGTGAGCTCCAGTCACTATGGCTGTAGGAAATGAGAGGCTTTGCATCACCAGCTTTCTTGCTCTTTCTACTCTCTGCCTCTGGGGATCTGAACTCTCAAGTCTCACTCTGATTAAACTCTGTGTATAAACTCCATCACAAGTATCAGTTTACTTACATTTCCTTGGTGAAAGAAGGGGGACACAAACCAAGATGTGTGCATATATAACAGCAAAAGTGTAATTCATGTCAGGCTTCTACTGTGGCAGACCTGATGAGACAGACAACTCACAGATCTGAACATATCTGCCCAGCTCCCATGGCTGGAGACACAGCCCCAGGTGACTCCCTGGGCTCCCCAAAGAAAGGATAGATCATTCTGCAGCCTCAGCCCTCTCTCTTGCGTGCTTGCCTTGTCTGAACTTTCATCTGAGCCATGACTCTGCTCCATATAGTTATGGGGCAAATTGTCTCTGCAGTGCTGCCCACAGAGCCTGCACAGTCACTGGTGACAGAGAGAAGGCATTAACCAGCCTTGGTCCCCAGAAAGAACGCAGCAGCTGCCCAAGTGTGTTTCTATAACAGGCCTAGGGATGCCTCCACGGTGTTAAGAACATTTGTAAACCTTCTTCATAACTATTAATTACTTGGAAATACAAAAACCGAATCAGCTTACAGACCCGATCTGCCTTGGCCTATTTACACAACACGTTGTTTTGCTGCCAGTTACTGTGCCTGAGCTGTCACAGCAGATTTCCTTCCCCATCCAAGTATGGATGTGCAGTGACGGGCATGTTTGTGCTGGAGCATTACGTATGCAGGCCAGAAGGTCTCCGTGTCCCCTCCACTTCTTCAAGGGCGTCTTCCAGCTAAAACTGTCTGTGCTATAAATACTCCAACCTGGGCTCGCTTTCCAGCCCAGGCACGCTGGCTGTCAGGGCACAATAGGAACACACAAAGGTATGGAATGCACTCGGACTAGAACAGACCCACCAGCTGGCAGAATGGCCACAGACCACTTGAAAATTTGTTTCATAGTATTAAAACTTCGCATCTCATTCCCTTCAGCTCCAAAGCATCATAGCTTTTTTCCAGCACTGCATAGCTGGTACCATCCTGTTCAAAACATCACCACCACCTGACCTGACCACAGATAAGTGTGCAGCCCTGCTGAGTGATAACACTGGACTAAGCCCCTCCTGATACTCACTACCTCATTCTAGCTCCATATCCAAAAACAAATAAGAAATCCAAGCTATGAAAAGATTCAAGATCAAAGTCTATTAATGAGGCTCTGCAATGTTGGTTATGCTCAGCAGTAAGAAATCTACAGCTTGGAGATTAGGTGTGGTCTTGGATTAAACCTGGTCCTGGTTTAATTCTTGAGAGACACGAGAGATAAACTGTGAAAGAAGTGACATAGACAAAATGGCTTGGCTTTAGGTGGAGGACTCTCCAAGATTTAGATTAACTCCACAAAAATAATGGGACTCTGGCTTTTTCTTTTCTCTGGCAGCTCTTCAGTTTGTTTGTCTCACCCTCTGGTTGTGTTGCTATTTTCAGTAGTTCCTTGGAGGGGTACAGAGGTCTCTAACTAAGGTACATTAGGCTTTTTCAAGCACCTAGGTGAGCCAAAACATTGCCAAAATTATGTACTCTGATTTGCCTTTCCTGTCATTTCCCAAGCAGCTACTTTCCTTCTTTGAGCACACAGGATTGCAGTGCCTAAATTTAATGTTTAAGGCAGAGGCACAAAATTCTTCCTATCCCCCTCCATGCCTGGAAACAGGCATGGTTAAGTACAGATCAGGATCTCCCAGCACAATTGCATTCTTATTTCCACCAAGCCCATTTTTCCTTTCACAGGAAAGATGCACTGACAAAATTATAAGCACACAGACACATTTATGAGAATCAACAAGGAGGCATTTCCTCCCTTTGCCTTGGTGCCCTTGCTCTTCCCAGGGGACTAACACATGCCCATACAGACTGCGTGGTCACTCCACTCACACACTCACTTCAGCAGCCACCAGATTGCCCCCCAGCACTGGCTTCAGGTTTGCTGTCTCTTCATTTTATAACTCTCCCTCTTTTCTTGGCTTCTTTGTGCCTTATGAAAACAATATGCAAATTCCTTCAAATCTATGTCCCAATTCTATCTAAATTCATCAGCAGGCTTTATTCTGTCAGTTTGTTTTTCTCTCTTGGAGAATGGCCTCATCACACCCCTCATCAATGAAACAGATCTCATCTCCAGTCCCAGAATGCCTTTACAAACAGCAACACATCCTGCGCCCTGCAGAGCTCAAACATCAGGAGGTTTCTCAGGGAGGTTTTAGAGTGAAGCTGCCCAGCTCACCCCACTCCTCCTGTGTTCTTGAGCCCTCAGACTGCTCTGAACTGTGGCTGTGCACGTGCTGAGCCACTTGTGTGTGAGGGTGGTGTTTGGTGGCATGTCTGTTAACTGATTTCCAGGTAGCTTTTACGGGCAGAAAACATCACCACCGAGAAAGGGGGAAGTGAAAGGCTGACACAATTAAAGCAGTTCCCAAAGTGGTCTGGAGAACCTTTGGGTTACATGAGTGTACTGACCTGATCATTTGGCACCTAGACAGCCATGGGCTCAAACTTCCCTGAAAACCAGTGACAGCAGATGTTGATTTTCATAAGGACCTTGAAAACACTACCTAAAACCAGTGTAAATCTTGTGAACAGAAGAAGTGATGGAATATTTTGGAATATCTGGATATCTTGTGCTTCTACAGAGGGAAACCCTGCCATCTTGTGACTCTTCTATCCTATGGCTGGAAGAGTGCAGCTGATACTACATCTGCTCTCAACAGGCAAATGTTTGCAGCACCTTTTGTTGGCTTCCGCAAGAAGGGATGGCAATCTGAGCCTGTCTACATGCTTCAGCTGCTCTTACCAACTACATCTTCCACACTGCACCTGCAAGA
Source organism: Gymnorhina tibicen (assembly GCA_013399875.1). Lineage (NCBI taxonomy): Eukaryota > Metazoa > Chordata > Aves > Passeriformes > Artamidae > Gymnorhina > Gymnorhina tibicen. Next base: position 1,528,359 of record VXAZ01001300.1, on the reverse strand, counting down.
AAAGTTCCATAAAAGGTAAACTCAGCACATCTGAGAGCTTAAAAGACCATCACATCTAAACGCTACTGGAGGTTGGTGCAACCTGTGGCTGGGAGATGTTCCATGAATTCAAATACCTGAACTCCACTCCCAGCTTTACTGCAGATCCTCATAACCTTGAGTAAGTCTTTTTGCTGTTCTTTTTCTGCTCTCCTGGTTTGTTTTTCAGGTGAGAGATCCCTTGGGAGTGGCTGTGTCTCATACAGTGTGCTGAGACAGCACAGCCCTAAGATTTAGGATTGCAGACTTGACTGGGCAGTACTTCTGATCAGCAAAGGAAATAGCTGCAAGGAAATGTTAGGTTCTATCAGGACTTACTTATCAATTAAAATTTTATTACACATGCCTTTTGCATAATAATTATCTCTTTCGCTTGCAACTAGACATAAGAAAAAATGTCCTGAAGCTCAAGAGATTTGGATTGATTTGTCATTAACATCCACAGGGACGTATTGCAAGGTCTGGTTCCTGTGCTGCCTATCATCTTCTGGCTGCTGCACATTTACAGCAGATGGGCTGGACTCCCTTGAGACTCGCAGCTACCTATCAGGCCCTGATATAGCTGTGGAAATTGTTCTTGATCCTCTCGCATACCTCTGCCTCTTGTTTTCTAATGTATTCTGAGAGAACATCATCCCTGCATGTGCCCTTTCTGCAGTGATCTGACAATGCAGAGTAGCAGTCCATGTCCCACCTCCTGTTTGCAGAGACTTGGCTACGAGGTCAATGTTCTGTCTGGCAATTTGTTCCCATCAAGGCTTTTTTGTTTACTGCCTAGGAAAAGTGTCTGTGGCAAACCCATGGTATTTCACTAAAATCCAGGGAGCATTAGCCAGAAAAGGGCACAGTCGTTAAGCAAAATTATTGAAGTATGTTCATCTCTCCCAAATGCACTGTAATATTTTCTTACTGTGACATACACATTACAACAGTGGCTTATGGAACAGGTTCACACTTACATATTTTAAGGCATATCCTCTTCTAGTTCACTGCAGGTGACTTCTAAAGCTCCTAAGAGAGAAAGCAATTAGATTTCAAGGACACTTTCTGAAGATACCCTGAGTGAGCTAAAAGACCTGCTGTGGATTACCATCCTGACACCAGAAACTGCAGGTTCATGGCATCGTGCTCTCTATGAAGACAAATTACTTGCAGCCTGACCAGAAACAAGCAAAACTCTGTAGTTCAATAGAGGAATCAATGCATAGGAACAACCAATATAGAAGAACGAAACTCTTGTTCAAACAAGATCATTCATTTCACAGACAGGGCAAAGTGCTTGTGCTTCAAAGGGCTTTCCATTGTATATCACCTCCAGGAGCCCAGGTGGTGACCAGCTTCCAACACTGCCCCAGCAGTGACTTTGAAGGTGACTGCTCTTTCTTCCTTTTTCTACCTGTGAGGATCCCAGTGACCTTTAGAATTTCAGCGTAAAAATTAGACCTTTTTCAAGATGTAGCTTATAAGAGCCCTTATCTACTCTTACACAAAACTAAAATAATTAGCACATCACTGGGACTTAATAAAACCATCAGCATTAACCAGAAACACACACACAAACTCTAGAGCTCGCCTGCAGAAGCAGGTGGTGTTATCTCACTGAGTTGGCCCCTTATAGATAGTCACATATATCCCCAAAACTTGTATTATCCATCAACAAGGGGAAAGCAACAAGCGTTTTTGGTTATGTGCTTTAGTTATTTTTATTATTGCATTATCTCTGAGGTGTGTGGAATATAAGCAGGTACATTAAGCAATTACCTGTATGTGGGCCAGTAGAGCAGCAGCTTTGATGAAACCCTGAATTCATGATCTGGAATCACACCTCTGCAAAAGGCTCTTTGATCATACACAAGCAAAGGAATAACCATTTCATGTTCTTTCCTGCAGCTGGTAAATGAGGAAAACCCATGCTTGCATCCTCAGGGACCTTCTTAACTAAAAATAGAAAAGCTGCAACAGCAACCTCACTGCACGGTGTGTGTAATCTGCTTAAGCACTGCATGGGGGTTGTCTCTGATTCCAAAAAATACTCTTGACATAACCTACAGATATTTTAAAGACCAGTGCCAATGTTCTCAAAAGGATTATAAACCGTTCCTGCCTACAGCCCGGCATTTACCCCAGCCACAAGGGAAATCTTTTTTAACTGTCTGAAGGAGATTAGGAAAGAATTAGCAGCAACTCAGCTGACACATCCAAAGCTTGTGGAAACTGGAGTCAAGTGAATCCGGGACAGCAAGGAGAGCCCGCAGCAGGGTTCTGAGGCACTCCCTGCTGTGCTCTCATGCACCCACCCTCCAGCAGCTCCCCCCTTCAGTGTGACCCAGCATCAGAGCAGTGCAGCTCCTTACCCTCACCCCTGCCTTTCCTGGACATGTTGAAGTGACTTCTGAGTCCAGTTTAGTTCTGCCTCACCCCACCAGGATGCCTTACCTGTCTGGTGCCCATCTCCGTGAGCCAGTCTCAGCCATGCCCGTGGCACACACAGATCCATCAGCTCAGCAAGCAGGCAAACGCCCAGGCCTGCCTCACCACAGCCCTTGTTAGGAGACAAAAAGGTGCACAAGTGACTAGGAGATACTTCACCTCCCACTCTGGGGTCCCCATTCTCCTCCCAAATCCCCTCAGAGCACATCTTCTGCCATCCAACATCAAAAGCAGTAGTTTTGTGTCCTGCTGATGGCAGCCGAAGGTATCCTGCAAGAGCACTTCCCTTTGTCTAATTTCAAACTGGAAGGCAGAAACCATTACCTCAGCACCAATGCAATTACACCTGCATGAAATGAGAGCTGGAGGAGCTGAGAGTGAAGTGGTTCTATTCCAGGGAACAGCCTTCAGCAGCTTTTCCACACAGGGATGTTCTGCACGGAAAACTCCCCAGTGGCCACAGAGGCTGGAAACTCTCTTTCTGCCTTCCTGCATAGAAGAGATCAATATCGTAAGTCTGAACTATTAAAATAAGCAAAGTCCTAAAGTGTTCAATTAACCTGAAGCAATCAAGGTGAGAGTTCTCTGTGAAAAAGTACTGAGGTCACAGCCTGAGTTCACAGCAAGGGTATGATGGAGTGAAGGTGTGTGACCTGTTTAGGGGAAAAACAAAGCATGGAGTGACTTCCCAGAGTGTGTAAAAGCACACACTGCTCATTTTGAGGAAAATTTTCCTCAGGTTCCAGAGCTAAATACGATACATAGGATTGTTTAGTCCAGTCTTTAACAACACTTCTGGATAGATGAAGCCTTAGTACTTACATTCTTGGGTAAAAAAGGTTTTGCTACAGTCAGATCTTAAAAAATTATTCTACATAAGATTCTTAAAATTCCAGTTTAATTTCAGGCACTTGAAAAGTTGAATAAAATTATATTGGTGCACTTTCAGGCTGAGAACAAAGGCTCAGTTACAAAGAGAAAAGCTGCACCAAAATTGACTTGATGTCTTTTCTTGTAAAGCTTTTAATGTAATAAACAGTAACATCATTAATTCATTTTACACCATTGAGAGCCACAGAGATAAACTGTGCTGGGGTGATAAAAAATACCCAGATTTCTGCAAAGGAAAGCAATAAATATTATCCCTTATTCTACAGAAATACACAAGAATTCCAAATACGAGAGCAATGAATATCTGTAAATGGCTTCCTAACTCTTTTCTGCTTTTTAAGGTAAAACAATGATGAGAGATGGTTCTTTACTTGCAGCATTCCCAAAATGTGCATTCACATTTCTCCAAAGAAGGTGGATGGGTAATGGAAAGGAGACAAGGAGATGCAAAGGGGGAAGTCTTCCCACTGTTCTTTACAGCTTTCTTGGGCTGCTCGTGCCTGAGACACAAACAGCAGGTCTGGCAGCTGCCCCAACACTCACTGAGCCCAGGTACAGCCCCAGCAAGGTGTTCCAGCAAAGGAAACCCTGATTTTTAACTGTTCCCAAACCCAACTCCCCCTCCCAGTGCCATAGGCAGCAATAATACCTCAGTCACAGAGCACTTCTTTGTTATACAGCCAGCTGCCTCCAGAAGGGAGGCGCAGATCATTCACCTGCGTGCTCAGACTTCCAAAAAGGGATATGAATTTCCATTTTAGCCCTAAAGAGACAACTTTTTCTTTGAACTACTGAATGCTTCAGTGGCTTCACTTGAAATCCTGAGCATTCAGCAGCATTCCTCTTCCCAGGGTCATGCAAAGTTTATCTTTCCAAATCACTCAGTGCATCTGTAATCAAACTGTATCTTGGCTGTAGTCCTTAGGTTTACATCTTACTATCTGTCACTTCCCTCACAGGTTTATAGAAGGTCAGAGCCCCCTGTCCTTCACATCTTCTCTCACTGAAAACATATCTAGTTAAAGCCAAAAGACAACTGATGGAACTTCTCACGCATGACTAGAAGATTTAAGATAATTTCCACAGCAGAATGTTTTCCATGGTGGTTTTTTTCAGCTGCCAAATGGTTACTCATGCAAATTAGCTGTCTCCTAAGTAAAAGCACTTCAAGGGATGTACTCAGTACATCCCCTCCAGATCATTAAATTAAAAGTTGTTATGATATCTCTTGATTTAATTCAGTTCTTACTGTGAAAGCTACTAGGTTAATCAAAATATGAGGGAGCCCACCATCTATTTTTAATTAATAAATTACAAGTTATTGTATAATCCGTAAGATTTCATCAAGGTTAAAATGAAGTGCTCATCCCATGATCCAGGAACACAATTTTCAGCTGAGAATCATGCAACAATGACAGAAGATGAAGAATGTAATTCCACGTACAAATGTCACTGTTCCTGCAGCATTGTAATAAGGTGGCCTTGAGCCCACACAAAAAGCTTTAAAACAGTAAGGTTGCACTGTTTCAGAAAGTATTTTAAAGTGTGTTTAAAATTCAGCTCATCTTTCAGTCCCATTAAAAGGAATGTCTTTTAAACATATCCACAAATCTAAATACAGACATCAATTGTTCCCTGACTAGACGATTTAATTAAACATTTCTTTTTCTGAGCAGGGGTCTGAGCACCTAAGCAGCAGCACGGGCAGTAGCACCCAGAGCCCACCAGTGCAGACCTGCTTTTTAGCCATATCCGGGTCCAGCCCAAAACTTTGCTTAATCCTGGAAGTGCCTCCTCAGAAGCTTGCTCTGTTTACATCAGTCTCCTCATCAGCCTGAAGAGAGCTGCTGCTTTCTTGAATGACATATCTGTAGGCTGGAGACTGATGTTTATATTACCTCCAGCGGCTGGCAGGAAAAATCAAACATTCTGTCTTACAACGGCTGCATCTCTTTGACTCGCAAAGTCAACACAGGGCTCTGCATCAACCATTCACTGCAGGTACTCCTCAGGTTCAACCTTTCCTCTGTAGAGGTCTGAAAGGTCTGAAGAGACTGTATGTCTTTAAAGATAGCATCTAGTTAAGGAAAAGCTTAGGACTGCTCACAGTGAAAGTCTGAGAACACGGTCTTCACACAGAGCAGCAGGCGGAATGGGCAGTAGGACGACCAGTTTTGCTGAACAACTGGACCTTGTTGTGACTCCATTTTTGATAATCAAAATATTTGTTCAGTATGAGAACTGGAACCCTGACACCCAAAATGTGCCAAAGCACCCTCATGGTGCAGCCTTACAGCACTGGCTGGTTGGGCTGTACAACTCCCTGAACCCAGGAGAGCAAGTTCTCCAGCACAGAAGAATGTGGTACTCTAAGAATCAGCCTTAAAAAAAGAAACTTGCATAGAACCCTCATTCACTACACAAGGTGCTCACACGTACTAAGTACATTAATAGGTTGTGCTCGAGAAAAGAAAAATCCTTGCATTTTCAAAAAAAAAATTTTAAAATTGAGTTTGAAAAATTCAAATTGCTTTGAAAAGCAAGTCAGGTTCTAGGTCCTGGTACTGGAGGATATTTAGAAATTAAAGCCAACAGGTAAATATTGCAATTGATTTCAGTCATGGACTAAAATCTCTCTGATGTCTGGGGGAACTTAAAACTCACCAACTCTTTCAGAACAAACCCTGATACTCTTCCCCCAGGTTCAAAGAAATTGGAGAATGATACCAATTCTGTATTCAAATCAGCCCGTGAGGATTAGGCAAAGGTAGCTATTATCTCTGCAAAGCATGTGCATAACAATGAACATTTAAAGAGAAAATCTTCCATTTCAGTAAAATTTTATGAGAACATGAAAAACAGTAAAACCTTTATCTCAGACACCTTATGCAACATCCTCCTCCTAGCAACACTTCTCTCTCTGATGGGTTTTACACTATTCTTATTCAAGAAACCATTCTTCCCAAAATGTTAAATTTGCAGAGGTACATTCTCATTTCACTGTGTTTTTAAAAAACAATAATTCTGTTTGAGAGATGCCAATGCTTTTCGGTACTTGAAGTGTAGATGAGGTGAGATACAGCATGTTTTATTGGCTCAGTTTTAAAAGTCTTGAAAATCAACAATTCTCACTGGTTACAGCTTTGTTTGGGAAAATGTGATCTTTATTTAAAGCAATAGCTCATTCTTCAGCTACTTTGCAGTGTAATATTGGGATTTAGCTCTGACAGTGACTGTAGGTTTTTGTTATTAGGAAGTCATTTGGACAGTGTGGATTACTCTTAAGATAAATCCAAACAATTGCCAAGAACAAGTCCAACTAATTTGTAAATATAAACAAACCAACACTGCCACAGTTCCCAGGAGCTGCCATGGAAGCTCCCAGGACTGCATGGTGCATTGCTTCCATGTCTCAGCACTGGGAAAAGCATTCTGCCACCTGTGACTGCAAAGATAACCTTGAAAATGCCCCGTATCAGAGCAATAAGTGGGTTTAAGCCTAGAAAACAGCTTTTATTTCTAAATTTGGAATTAAGTCAGTTACATAATTCCAGTATCTCACCTGGAACAGGTCAAAAGTTTTAAAGCAAAAGTTTCTTTCCAAACGGAACAGTTTGAAAAAGGACTGGCTGTGGCACTCAGTGCCATGGTTTAGCTGACGAGGTGGTGTTAGGTCATACGTTGGACTTGATGATCTCAAAGGTCTTTTCCAACCTAGTTAAGTCTGTAATTCTGTAACATTATAGGTTCTTGTATCACACTTGACATTTTCCATACTCCAATTCCAAAAAAAACCCACAGTATCAATTCGGAAAAAAAAAAAATTACTGAAATATCATCAATTTTCCTTTAATTTAAAACAAAGTAGGAATTTTCCAAATCCTGAACTTTCAAAGAGTTTCCCTGTGGCACAAAGTCAGGTTTACACTTCTTAGCTCATCCCCCACCAACAGCAGCGTGCAAACACCTCTGCACCAGCCCTGCAGACCAGCTCAGCAGTGAGTCCCCCCATGCTCACCTGCACTTACCAGCTCCTCTGATGCTGACAGACTGGACAGCCCTGCAAACCCTCTGTGGAAAATGGCATCAAATTATGGACACATGAGAAAAGCTGAGATTTTTTTGCTGTTACAACTTATCCCATTCCTTCTTTTAGATTGATTTTTCCATTTTCCCTAGGTAAAGTGATAAATCTTGGTTGCCTGACAGCATGTAGAGCAAATAATTACTCATTTGATCTTCTCTGTTATGGACTTGTTTGTTAGAGGACCTTTGGAGAGTGTTTATTGCTCTGGAAATATAAACATACATGAAAATATGGTTTTTCTGCAGAACATTCTGCTGGGAGGTCAAATTCCTGCCATTTCTTCATTTCCCAGATTCTCTATCACATACCCCAACAGTGCAGATTAACACTGGCCACATCCTGGTGTTAGCAATTAGAGGCATGGGATGGGTCTGAGTGGGTTTGATTGCTCTAAAATAGATTTCCCGAACAGCTATTGAATTCAGAACTCAAATTTTTCATCCTCTCCTGGAAACTGCCCTTTTTGGTTTTTGCTTTCCTAAAGCAAAAGAGAATATTCCTAAATTGTCCTTCCCTTTCCTACAGCAGGGGATTGCTCCTCTTTTGAGGAATTTGGTCTTAAGTTCAAAGGTAAATTGTCATGGAAATGGTACCTGCAGAAGCTTGCTCCCAGCCGGACACTCCAGCTGCCAGCTCTGAAGATTCAGAAGCTGCCAGCTTCAGAATCTCTGAAGATTCTCCACAGGATTTACTGAAGGATGATAAATGTTAGGTCTCTCAAAACAAGATGCAAACGCTATGCAGAAGTTCTGCAAGGAAACTCTGGAAATTGATTTCCCCTTTACAAAAAAGGTTAATTACAGAGCCTTGGGAACATGTTTGTTATTTACTACAAGCGATGTAGCACCCACCTTTGACTTGGGTAGCAGTTTAGCCCAGAGATTAAGCTTCCTACTATTCCAATTTTGCAGCTGAATAGATTTGGATGTGGAGAGGGGACAGGGCCATCCCAGCTGCTCCCAGGGACCTGCTGAGGAAGGCGGTGTCCCCAGCACTCATCCTGCCCACCGCTCCTGATAAATGCACACAAGGGGATGCAGCCAGCCCAGGGGATGAAGGCAGCTGAGGGCACAGCCCACTGTGACCTGGAAATCACTGGCAATGAGCACAGCTTGTCCCTGTATGAGCCCCTTGGGCACGAGGGATCATTCCTAATGCCAAACGCAGCCTTGGCTTTTGCCAGAGCTTGTGGGCTGGCTTGGTATCACTGCAGCATTCCCAAAGGCAGCCAGAGCCGTCTGACATACACCCTGCAGACTTCAGGGACCAGGTTTTGGGCCAGCTGAGCAGGCTGGCAGGAGGCATTTGCATCATTCAGCCAACTGGTTCGACCAAGCACTGTTCTTTCTCCCTACGTTGCGCTCACGCCGCTTCTCAGCGTGGCTGGGTTTCATGGGGAGAAGATTTGTTTGGCTTTGTTTTTTCTCACAACAACCTTTACGAGCTGTTGAATACAACACTTTCCTTTGTGGCTGTGCTGACACCCACGGACAGGAACCCTGAGGGCACATGGGCTGCAGGGATGACAGCCTGAGAATGGGTCAGTCATGCTCTGGGGAGGGAAGGGTGGGAAGTCCTGCCTGCACTCCTGCAGCGCCGTGGGCAGCTGATGTTTCTATCCTTGGAAAGGTCAAATGCCTCCTAACAGGAGCATTAGGAAGTCGGCAGCTCTGCAGAGCCCAGCCCGGCCGTAGCTCTGTGCTGACACCACGCTGCAGCTCTGCTGTCCTGAGGAACCATGGCACAGCTTTGGTCCTTCTTGCCCTGCCACTGCAAGGATGAAACCCCACACCAACAAAATCAACTCATTCCTTTGATGAAGGCAATAGCCAGAAGAGAAAAATGGGAGGTAAAACAAACCTGACTTTATGACATTTGTGACACACTGACAACACTACAAAATGGCAAGAGGTCCTATTTTTGAAGGCCATCATCCTGCTGCTGTCGGACCATGCTGGTGTCAGCAGCAACCCACAGCAGCTCCCTGGATCAGCTGGCTCTTCCATGGCAGAAGCTGCCTCAACAATATGCCCTCAGAACAAAAAGCTGGACTACCACGTAAAATCACTGCAACCTGCCTCTGTTTTAAATTCTCTCTCAGGGAAACTGAATTCTATGGGAATAAAAAAAAAACTATCCAGTATTTATTTTATATCTGTGTGCTTAAATTCAGCAATGACTGATTCTGCAGAGGAACTCCAGATCTGTCCAGGAGAGAAACAGGAGAAGGCAGAACCAAGATGCCAATGAACAGCCAAGGTGTAAATAGGACTTACACACTCACAGAGACGTGGAAAGAGTAGCTTCATGGTCTTACATTGCAAATGAACACTTATAAAGAAGCTAGTGTTTCCTTAGGCTCTCCAGGTTAAGAATATATTTTAAGATTTCAGATTAATGAGACCTAGTGCACTCAAAGCAGGAAAAATTCTTCTTTAATTACTCAAAAGAAAAGCCTAATAATTAATAGGTACCAGAAATAATAAATCAGCCAGTGTAATCTCATTTTCATTACCCTTATTAGCTCAAGAGATTGGTAGATCAAACCCAATTTCATTCTTCGAGAAATAAATACACTATTATTTTTAGCTCATTTCCCAAGACTGTGCAGTCCCTGTGCTTGGGCTGCCTGCCTGTTTGCCCACTCTGATAAGTTTGGAGCCTGCTGGCCAAGTTCAACTTGAATTAATGACGACATAGTAATCTCAGAGACGTTATTGTCAGGCCTGTTCTGTGACCAATCTCTGGCCAGGAAGGACTCAAATAAATGCCCCAGCTTTGGCAGGCAGCAGCAACGTGGTGTGAGACCTCCCTACCTGATTGCACAGGAATGGGTGGGCACAGGGAGAGAGAGGGAATACAGAACCACACATGAGGATACAGACAGGTCATAGAGGCACTGCATGCAAAGCCCACATAGTCACCAAATAGCCAGTAAATGTATCTGTGATTTCAAATAGAATTATTTAGTATCATACCATATTTATTTATCCTCAAAAAATCAGATTATTTTAATACTAAAAATATGCCAAAAAATATGTCAGAAAATTTCCTGTCACTGTCCCAAAATTCCCACAAACTGGGGGGATAGTCCTTAGCAAGTTGACGAGCAGGTTGTGTTCTATGAAGGAAATTCTTAACCTTTTAGGAAATCTTGTAAGCTGTTTCATGTTACTGAATGGATATGATACAATATCTCCTCTTTGCAAAACTCTTCTAAGGCAAAAAATAGGTTATGACTTAAAAATAACATGCACCACATTGGAAGTCAATGAAATACTCTCTGACCAAGACCTGACTAACAAGTAGTGAGGTGTCACACTTCTATTTTTAGGAATGGATTATGTTTTTTCCTGGGCATTGGCAGTGACTACCTTCTTTATGTATCAGTTCTGTAACGTGACCAACCATTTACCAAATGAGACGTTTGATACACAACCTTGTGACTGTTTTTATGGCAAATGCTGCAAAGTTAACGACCAGCATCACCCAGAGGCTGGGCTGGAACACCAAGTTGTGCCTTAGGTAAACACCAAACCTCTCCCAGGTGCCTCCTTAGCTGAAGTGAACCAGCAAAAGGGGATGACAAAGTGGATCACAGTCACAGGAGCCAGCTGCTCCTACAGTCCCATCCATGTTCTCCTTCGTCAGAGCACTCGAGGTTGACAGTGCTGGTCTCATACTGGGAGAGAAAAGTCTTTGACCAGCAGGAAGGAATGAGCAGAACCCCAGAACATCTCAAACCCCGTTGAACACACTCCAAAGAAACAAATGAGGAGCAGGCCAGGAGCAACGGAGCAGCCCAAAATCAACAGCACAGTCGTTTGACTCTTAGCATTTAGCAGTTGAACAGAACTGGCAGTGAAAGGGTATAAAAGGCCCCAGCCGCCAGGAAAACTTAACAATCCCAGCATCAAGGTGATTCCCAGTCTGCCTGGGAGAAATGATCTGGGGAGGGACCATGCTGGGGACAGTGGCTGGCTGGACTTCCTCTGATTTCCTTGGCTCACCACCAGGGAATGGAAAGCCACTGTGAATATGGAGTGAGGAACTGCAAGAAGAAAGAAGAAAATCAGTATTTACAAACTCACAGGGAAATTTTTCATGAGGACCTGTTACATTCCTACTCAAAGCCTGCTGCACTATGCAAGGGCCTTTTATGTTTGCTTTTTTTTTCCTTCATTAATTCTGATGCTGACCATTATCACATCCTGCTTTCTGTAGTAATTACAGCAGACAAGAGAGATGAGCCTGAAGCATCAATGGATGCAAGCAACACTTGACTTTATGGTGTTCCAAATCAATTCTCTGTAGTGTGGGCTTATCTTGAGCAGAACAAAAGAAATCTGTGAGAAACTGAGAGCAGCAGAGAGTGAAGTGCAGGTTGGTAAGCGCTGCAGATGAGGACCCTGGTAGTGTTTTGAGGAGGATACAACACTTCAGGGTGCAGATACCTGAACTCTTGCTGAATGCACTGGACAGTGTAAACTCAGTGTGTGGTGCTCAGCACAGACCCAGCATGATCAATCCCACCACAACTTAAACACCTGCTAAAGAGATTACCTGGCCAACATGACATTTCACATGGTGCCAGCTCACCTTCAGTTGCCTTCAAACACGTGGCAAAACAGGGCCAATAAATTCCAGGATGCTGGCATAACATCCTGAATGACACCACAGCACTGAGCAGCTGTAGCTCTGTCAGGGTCACAGGCTGTGACAAATTCAGACTCATCTCTTTTTGCCTTAATGAGCATTTGATGACTAAACAGCAACCTGCTGAGGTTCTCTAAACCATCCTAGCCAGGACTAAGAGGGGGATGTGACTGAGAAGTCCTCTTTACTCCAGGTTTTGGGATTTCTCATAGACCTTTCCCAGCTTTGTTTTCACAGAGATGCACACATGTGACAGAGCTGGGGACCAGAAGCTCACCAGTGTGGCACCATGCTGAGGGAAGTGTTCATGGCTCTTGGTTCTCCTCTTCAGCACCTGAATCTACAACTTGCAGTTCAAGGCTCCAGATATTCAAATCTAATAATTTCACTAGTGACTCACCAGCAAACAAGCATTCTCTGCACTCTTTCGTCCAGCAGGATACAAACTTTCCAAAAAGCAAACACTTGACTTTCCTTGACACAAGGAAGTTATACAATCACTTAAAAGTAAGTAGATAAACTCTAAAATGCTGTCTTTTTAGCTGTGCTGGTTACCCTAGACTGATGTAAAATGGCTTTACTAGCCGATTGCAAGTAAGATCTTGTCTAAATGGAGAGGAAGATGCATAAGCATTTGCCAGAAAAAATGCTTTGTGATTTCCCTTAAAATTCTCATTTATCAATACTTTAGCCCATATTTAGCCTGCAGGCCCTTATTCCACGTAATCTTCACTAACTTTTGCCACTAACATCTCATTAACTTTTACTACTAACATTGTTGCTCACCAAAGTCTGAAGCAAATACAAACCTGGGAATGGAAAACATTTGTACATTTTTATCCCTTATGCAGCATGCATAAAAAGAGTGTGGTTTCTGTTTCTCTGCCTCCCTGGGGGATTCACTGCTCTAAAGAACCCCACTACCTGGTGAAAATACCTTATTCCTTACCTTTCTTATTTGCCTGTAACTCTGGGAATGAAAGCAACAGACTTTTGCAGGACAGCCAAACTCCAAACTGACCTGGTGAAGAGGGCAAACTCCTCTGCAGCACTTCTGCCCCCCATGGGAGAGATTTTGATTGCATCCTCACCAGCAAAACCTTGGAACGATTTCAGTGTAGCAGAGCTGTTATAAATTCATGAGAGCACAGCAGAGCTCAGAGTGGGGCCTGTCTCAAATGGCAGTTTCACACATCCGTGTATCGCTTCTTAATGGGCCATCTCTAAAGGTCTGTGAACAAGAGCACTCTGCCACTGCCCCCTCAGAGGCAGATCGACTCCTTCTGCCCACTGCCATTCCCCAGAAATGCAGGAATTCCACGTACCAGAGACAACAGCTCCTCGTGGCAAATGGGGACGGTAACAGGGAGGGTACAAATTAAACTCAACAGCACTGGAAGTGCTTCAGCATCTACTTGCAGCAAGTCCTACAAGGGTACTTGTAAATGGTTTGGAGTTATTTTAGTAGGAGTGATCTAATAGTCAAATTGGTTTTGCACAGATCATTGTTATAATGGGTAGCATGAAAAGGAGGGAGAATTATGCTTCCTCCTGAGCCTCCTGTATTAAAGTTAATTTCATCAGGATAATCATTGCCTGGGAGTACCCAGCCCTGTGAAGACCTTTCTTTTCATGCATTAGTGAATTATGTTTTAATTCCTCATTATCAGTGATGGAAATACTATGCAGAAAACCCATCACACGTAGATAATTTGGGACCATGCACACATCTTTGCCAGCTGCCTCCTCCAAGGAGCTGCCGTGCTCCACACTGTCCTCACACGCCTGAGCAGCACCTCAATTTACAATTCTGTGTATCATTACCTGGACTGAATTTTTTCTTGATCTTTGACTCCTTAATACAGAAAAATGCAATAATAAAGTGCCAGACAGAGGGCTGGCTTTCCATAGATCATTCAGAATGCTTTTCTGTTCCAAATTTGAAGCCCTTAAAGGTGCTCCTACTCCACTGCTTATCGAATCCTGTGGATGTTTCTTATCTCATCTACTTCTCCTTGTCTCATTCTGTTAGAGACCCTCCCTGTTGGATAAAGTCATCAGGTCTTTGAATAAGGAGAAACAATTTCTTTCACTTGATTAACTGCATGACTTAATGCTATCAGCTCCATTAGGGGACAGGGGGATGAGACAGGTTATCAGAGAATCAAAGTCAGTCACAGCCACACAAATCTCTGCAGCAGCACCATGAGGTTTGATTAATCAATTGCTCGTTCCCAGGGAGTCTGTGTCCAATAGTAAAAAATTTTTTTGCAGCTTTCAAAGGTATTGTGCTGCACACGTGATTGACAGTAGAAACAAAATTCCTACAGCATCACTTTTTATGTTATTTGCAGAGCTTGAGATGGGTAAGGTGCAAGTTTGGGGCAATTCAGATACGAGAATGTGTTATCATGGAAAAGATATATTTAAGTAACTGCAATTATTAAAATGAAATAAATTAACTTTGGCTCTATCCAGATGCAGCTGGTCAGGAGAACACCTCTTGCAGAGAGAACTCTCAGCTGCCTGAAGCCTAAGAGAGTCCTGCCCAGGTTTTCACTAACTAATAACTCAGTAAGTGCTTCTTGGTAAGTGTGAGGTCTAACCCAGTGCTAACCTGCTCAGTGGTTGTTGAGTACTTGAAAGAGAGCTGCCCACTGCTCCAGGTGGGTGTTTTCAGGTCCCAGGGAGCCACACAGTTCTGCCAGTGGAGGCACCACAGCACGCGTTGGACATGGCTCACAAACCCTGAGCTTTCCTGGAGCCCAAGGACAGCCAGTGTAGCTCCAGTGCGGCTCCAGTCCCTCCTGCCTTAACCATGAGCTCCTGTGCCTCCAGCCCACAAACTGCTGGGCTGCAGGGAGGGTTGGAAGTTTTGCTGGCCAAGTCAGATAAGGCTTTTGCTTTTAAACCAAGCAGTTTGGTTCAATCACTGATACACACAAGCTATTTTTGTCTGATGGGATTCATCAGTGAATTCTGGTACATCAGTATACACGTGAAAACTGTCACATGTGGTAGATGTCTCAGGAAAAGGAACTAGGACTGATAAAGTCTAATAAAGCCAACCAGGACTTCAGAGAAACTCTGGAAATGTGGAGTCTGGGCCAAGCACCCAGCTTGGTAAGTTCCTGTCTGAAATTAAAACCCTTTTACCACCTCAGTCCCAGAAGCTTCCCAGAACAAACATCACTACAGCTACCAAGAACATGGAGTGAACTGCAAAACAATTAAACTCATCATGTGCCAAGGGAAACCTGACTGATTGCTGCAATGCTGATTAATTGCTCCCCCTGCTCTGGAAAGCATTAGCATGAGAGCAGAAGACAGCTTCGATAGTCACTGTAATATCAAGGTTATCTCTTTGGCAGTGTGGCTGAGGTTATTGGCCCAGGAAAGGCTTGTTTCAGCTCATTATCACAACCTCTTCCCCTCCTGTTCCCATACTTCTGTGAGGGTGAGGCATGACCTCCCCAAACAAGAAACCAGTCCAGTCTAGGGCACTTCCAAGCAACCACTATTCTTCCTGCCTGCTGAGGACACTGCTCTCACACAGCTAGATGGTACAGTAACTTACTCCACTCTCTGCAGCAGCTGCTTGCCAGAGATTAGGACTTTCAGCACTTTTTTTAACTAAAAGAATTTACATCTTCAATTCCCAGTCAATTCTCAGCCCTGCTGCAGTTTAGCCATCTGACAGAAGCACACCAAACCTCATGTTTGGGAAATTCGTACATATATATATATAAGTTCCCAAGTAAAGACATATAAATTATCTGAAGCCCAGCCTCCAGGCCTTTTTCAAAGCTGCTCAGCTCCAGCCATCACATGTTGCAGGAGGAAGCAATAGGTCTCATACCCAAGTAGATTAACTCTCCAGAGCTTTTCTAATTAGAGACACCAGCTCCTTGCCAAGGAAATGTGCTTGCTGCAGCTTATTTTAGCTCTGCAGTTCTGACAAACCAGTCACTTTTCTTCTTATGATCTTGTGTAATTGGAAGACAAACTTTTCCTGAATAATGAATGCTCAGAGACACCACTGTTCATGAAGCAGCATATTTTCATGATAAAAACAGATCTACAAAATGATAGCTTAACAGTAACAGAGAATTCGCCCCTGTAAATCCCAGAAGCAGTAAATGGTCGAGGCTGGCAGGAATCCCCACTCCAGCCCCTGCTCACGCTGGAGCCAGCCTCAACATCAGGTCAGGTTGCTCAGGGCTGTGCCCAGTGAAGCTCTGAGTGTCTCCAAGGACAGAGGTTGCCCTGCCTCTCTGAGGCCCTGTGTCACTGTCTGACCACCCTCACGGAGAGAGCAATTCTCCTGTCTGACCACAATCGCGCTTGCTGCCAGCAGCTCACCGTTGCCCTTTGCTGTGCAGCTCAGAAAAGAGTCCAGCTCTAGTCTCTGTAATTTCTCACTAGATGACGTTACATTTATTACTTGAATTGATCTTTGATGCTCTCCACATTTTAAGCTTTTAAAAACCAGGCCTTATTTAGTTGTGAGAGTTACTGGGTAGAAATGGGAAGAGATGCTTTTCTACACAAGTGGCTCCAGTGTGTGCGGGTCTCTTCTGCAGGGAAACAAGGTGAACTAGGACCACAGCCCCAGCAAAAACTCCTGCTAGGCAAAGGAATGTACATTTTCCAACTTACCTTTCCCTTCTGCTTTACTCTGAGGGGTTTGATAGAGGTCCCCAGGAGCAAGAGCACATCTCCTGTCACCGCAGAGCACCATGCCCAAGCCTCAGCAGCAATTCAATGCATCATCGAGACAGCGAGGAGGATTAACCTGCTTCCCTAACTCCTTTTGAGATTTTTCCTGGTACTGGGACAGAACTCACAGAAGTTTCTAGTCCTTTTTTCTTCCGCATAACAAAGAGACAAAGAAAAACCAGGTCAAAAAACCATTTTTTTTCCTCTTCCATCAGCTGTGAGCAGCTCCAGGCTCCCTGATGTGCAGCATGAGCAAATAGCACCTTTCAGTGGAGGGCTGAGGAGCCAGCAGATGGAGGTTAGGGGTGTACTGGCTTCTCAAAGGAGTAGTCCAAGAGCAGGACAAAGCCAATACTTGGGTGTTGTGGAGAATCTCAGCACAGAAATGAGATTTCCATTTGCCCTGATGGTTTCACTCCATGTGTTACCTGTGAGCCTCAAACCTCTGAGCTGAAATCAAGAACAGGACCTGCACTGCCCACCCTTCCCCACAGCTGATGTGTGTCACATCACAGAAACAAGGAAAAGATGGGAAACCAAAGGCCAATGCAATACAGAGGGTTTAATAGAGTTTTCTGTGCTTTTTCCCTGGGACAACACTGAGGACTCAGCCCTTTGTCTTAACATACCACTACAGCTTTTGGCAGGTATGTAATAGAAAAAATACCACAGGGACATTTTATTGTGTTTCCTTTTCTGCTTTTCTCCTTCCCCACACTGTCGTGGGAAAAAGTAGGTAGAGGATTTTCAGCCATTGCCAACTGCTGTATTAAAACAATAGAATTTTGGGAAGCCCCAAAGCATTGTTTGTAGCCACAATAAACACAGTTTATAACTAAGCCTTTCACATCAGCAGATCACAGCAGGGCACTGAAGGACTGATTGTGTACCTAAGCACGTTTTCATCCCACCTAAATATCAAACATTAATTTACAGTGTTAAGTGCCCACAGCCCACACACAGCACCCTTCAGACTGCAGAGGGAGAAATGGCCGAGCCGAGCTGAATAACAACCCAGATGTGCCGTCGGCCTCTGCTTCCTGCAGAGTGAGCCCACAGGGAATGCTGTCCCATCCCATGGAATAAATGTCAAACCTCCGGTAGGATGAACCCAAAGGCCCCTCCCAACAGCCACTACTGCCACCAAGAGCTCCCCAAGAGCTCTTCGTCATTCTGTATTACTTAAAAATTCAGCTGTTGATTCTTGCTGATATTGCTCTTCTCTCTTTAAAAGAGATAGTGTGGGGTGTGTAAAATACCTGACACCTCCTTTTCCCCTCTATTCAAGCTTTAACTCCACAGAAAAAGCCCTTCTTCCCCAGACCTTTGCATGCTGCTCCTACATGCAAGATACAGGCTAAAACACTAACCCTGAATGAGCTCCTTGTAGCACAAATTCAGCAGCAGCGCCAAACCACACGGCAGCTCTTGTAATTTGCTTTCTACTAATTTACATTATACATTAATTACCATTATACATCAATCAATAGGTGAGAAGATTTCACTGCTCACTGGTTTTGCAGAACCGATTAAAGGAGTGATAAAGAAGATGAATTTATTACAGGATCTGCTAGGAGGCTAAATGCTTGCAGGAGGAAAGGAATTATTGACTTAGATTTAACAGAGGAATAATTCCCGTTCATATATGTGTACACACATATAGAATAAGATTTAGGAATATATGGACTAAACAGCTTTGGCACATGCTGTCGAGTGGGTTTGCTGGGCACAGACTGGAGAGGAAGGATGGAGAAAAGCAGCACGGACCTTCCTTCTCTTGCAACCCTCTGCACTGGTGGAAAAGCACCACTGTTATTCTCTGGATGCAGAGACTTAGAAGCCTTTAAGTGTTAAAAGGTAATAAAAAACCCACCAATGAGCCTCGGTGAGCTGTGTTGTCATTAATGCCACAGGCTCAGCAGGGAGCGTGGGAGGGGATTGGACAGAGGGAGTGGCCCTGGGTGGGTAGGTGGCAGCAGACAGGCCAGCACAGCACCACACACGACACAGCCCCAGCATGACCAAGCAGCAGAACCCCGTTCAGCAGCTGCACAGCTGGTTTTACCACCTCCAGCAGCCCAGGTGGCTGTGCAGTGTGCTGTGACATAGATGTGCCCCAACAGCAGATGGCAGGCGGCTGCTGGCCCAGCATCTGCATCACTTCTGCTCATGATGCCAACCTCCAGGACTCACCTCTGCATCTACCAAGCCATGGTGGGCTTGCCCCTTAATTCATCTACCTAAAAAAAGAGCAGTTTTACACTGGGATTTAGCTGCAGCCTCACAAAACCCTGACGCACACGCGGCACCAGTGCCACTCATCACTGGGAGTTTGACCACAGCAGCGCAAGGAAGGACATCCCCACCAGAGCAAAGAAGATTCACACACAAAGGCGGTGGCTGGGGGCCCACGATGGGCAGTGATCCACCTGTGGCTGTGTCCCTGTGCCAGACTGTGGAGTGCCAGCAGATCGTGTACGGGGCTCATGGCACAGCCAGGATGAAGTGAGAGCCACCGCAGCGTGAAAGGATTGGCATCCGCCCAACGGGCTCTGCTTAATGGACTGATTTTAGATACATATATTTGGACAAGGAGCAATCGATATCACACAGAACAGCACAGCACGTGCATTGTCTGCAGCCAGTTATGCTGCTCTCTCTGCTGTACAATATTCATTTTAATGTTACTCTGAAAGGAGGGAGCACAG
The DNA here is from genome assembly GCA_013399875.1 of Gymnorhina tibicen. NCBI lineage: Eukaryota > Metazoa > Chordata > Aves > Passeriformes > Artamidae > Gymnorhina > Gymnorhina tibicen. The sequence continues at coordinate 1,508,829 of VXAZ01001300.1, read as the reverse complement.
CAGGTCAGCCAAGGAAAGTGGCAGCGCTGCTGTACAACCCAACCCTCATTTCTTTGAAAACTCATGTCAATCCAGTGCAAATCCTGTCAACCAGGCCCTTAGAGAGCACAGTTCGAGGAAATCCATTAAGCCTTTACCCTGTTCACCACCACTGCCGTTTTGTCTTACCAGTGCCACGCGTGCCCTTTGGGCTCTGCCGCTCTCTCCGCTCCACACCCAGCACAGCATCTCCCTTCCCACCAGCTCTCAGCAGTAACAGCACACCCCAACTCCAGCAGGACAGAGTCCCAGGGACTTGGGTTACCCTTCTCTTCCTGACCAAGCACAGGTTCTTTAGGGCAACATAAATGCCCAAATTGAGCCTGGATGCCTGGGGGCCTTAGCCTATGCCTCGGTATCTGACTGTTGATTCACCCAGCACAGGGCAGCAGCATAAGGAAAGTTGTATTATGGCACCAAGGATGCTGCTCTGAGCCAAAGAGCCTGTCCTCAACACAGCCCCGCAGTCTGTTGGGTCACAGCATCCTTCATCTCTTTGCACATCAAGTCAGAATCTGTGAAATCCCTTTCTCCCAACCTTCATCTGACTCTTCTCCAAGGCTGAATCTCCCCTCATAGCATCTTCAGTGCTTGGAACTGAGTCTCATACTACCTGCCTCTATTTTAAAGCCTCAAAATGACAAATCAAAAAAAAACCCAACACCCAAAAAAGCAATTATTTTAATTACTCATTTTGGGTGCAAAATGACCCTCAGTTGTTTGAAGCCCTTGACTCAAAGGTGTGGCTGTTACAGGCAGCTGACCAGCACAACACACACTGCTGCCATGCCCTCTGCAGTATCTGGAGGTGCTTCTCTATCCCAAATTATAGGAAATTAACATTTGCAAAAGCTTTTGAGTGTTCCCAGGCAGGAAGCATTACAGGAGGCAGCAGAATCAGTATTATTTATATAGATCCCATTATTACAAACTAGTACTCCACACTGTCACTGTAATAAAGCATTACCCAGGAGGCCACTGAAAAACCTGAACAAAATCCTGTAATACAGGATGAAATAAGAAAAAAAAGGAGGCAGCCTTTCAGCTGGCTTGATGTTATCCCTTTAAATGGAGCTGCCTTGACATATGCTGTGCATCACAGGGGACTGGCACGTCAGCAGAGTGCTCCATGACAGCCACAGGGCTCGAAAATCCACCTTTCCCTTCCCACCTGTATTTTTGGGTTTAATTCTTCCCATTTTGTTTTTCTACTGATGTGAATATGCCTCTTCTGTTGGGGGATTTGGCAGTAAGAAATCCCAGGTGATAGCCCTGGCAGGTACTGGCTGACTTGAAGGCAATACTGAACAATCTTCATGCAGAAGATCCCTAACAGGGACAGACTGAGGCAAATTCCTCCTGAAAGACTTGGGTACTGCTCTGCAGAACCCCACAAGCTATGATGTGCCCTCTCTTTTCAAGCAACGAGCTACAGAAAAGACAGCAGCAGCATGTGCTGCAGAAACAGAGCTGAACATTGCCTTGCTTTGGACCCTGACCAAAGGATGAGCAGTTTCTACCTGTGCAGAGCCGGGGTTTACGCTGTGGCTCCAGTGTACCAGTGCTGCTGACCTCTGCCCAGGCACTGCTGCAGGCTTGGCTGGGGGTGGGTTTGCACCTATGCTCTTTATTTTTAGGCATAGGCTTCTTCAATGTGAGCCCTTCCCTTGGCTCCCACTGAGCCTTGCAGCACCCCTGCAACAGGCGAGGCACACCCCGGGGACAGGGAAAGCCAATATTATTCGTGCTCTCACTGAGAGAAGCTTGTTAGTATTGATATAGAAACCTAAAACCAGGACACTCCAGCCCCTCTTATTTGTAGAAGCAATAATTCTCTGTAGGTTCTTAAGGAATACAGAACAAACCACGTGCGAAGTAACCTCATTTCAGATCTGGATCCACTCCAGGACAGTTGTGGACATTTATCAGCATCTGGAGATTTGCAGCAGAATTTTCAGTCAGCGTCTCCATCATACCCATGTGAGACCCTGAGGAGCAGTGGGCTGGTACAGGGAAAGGCCGAGCTGGGACTCTGCAGCACCGGCACAGCCCCAGCCCGTGACTGCCCCTGGCAGTGCCAGCCCAGCCCCGGGAAGGGCGGCTGAGCAGAGTCTGCCAGCGCTGCCCTCCTGCCTGTGAGACAGGCTCAGGTCAGAGCCAGCTGGGACAGGCACAGGCTGACCACGCCAGCCAAATTAAACCCATCCAAAGCACCCACTGAGGCCAGCTAAAGCTGCTAGTTGTCACCAACAGGGTTGCTATATTTTAACTCTCAGTGTGTTTCACAGCACTGCTGGGACCTGCACCTCTGGCCAGAACCCCTTCTCTCATGACAAACTCTCATTAAACAAACTCCTAAACAAGCAGGTTTTTGTTACTTCCCAGCAAGCGTGTGGAGACAAGGTGCCAAGGATACCCCTGAGCAGTTTAAGCCAACTATTAATATATTCAAAAAATATAGCAAGATCCATCTGAGGACTATGGATAAAGTTCAGTATAAGCCAATACTATAAATAAATGGGGTATCAGGGAACTAAAAGTCAGCTAATCTACATGTCATCAACCATGGAAAATAAAATGTCAAGCAAACCAGGTGTTTGGGTTGCATCAGTACTTTGACAGACACCTGAGCTTGAAGCAGACTTCCAGGTGCAGCTTTTCAGTCTAAAAGTATTTTATAAAAAAAAAAGGCACTCAAATTATTTTAAAATCAGTTAACTGATAGGTACTACATGATAAAAAGACACGTAGCCAAACGGTTTCTATCCTTGATCCAACCCTATTCAGTACATTACTCAATTATCTGAGAAATGCACAAAGCCATTGCTGATGCAGGGTGTGCGTGGCAGTGCTGGGTGCCAGGAACAGCATTAATGATGGGAACAGATCTGGAAAGCCGGGCAATATCCGTTTATTTGAGCAAAGTGCTCTCAATAGCTGCAAATGGCACGGTGCCTGTCTAAGGACCAAGTACATGGGTCATGCTAATCATACAGATAACAGCAATTAAGAAAAGGAAATGAGGAGGTTTGTACAGAACCAGCCGTACATGAACTCCTCATGTGATGCTGTTACTAAGAGGGGAAGGCAATCCAGGGCTACATAAATAGGAGATTAACAAGCAAGCGCAGGGAAAGGGTGTTATTTCAGCATCCAGTATCCAAGATACCATTGCTAAATGCTGTGAGCAGCTCTGGTGACCATATTGCAGGATAGGCCTGAAAATATATGAAGGTTTCAGACAAGACTCTGAAGTTTCTTTCATACTGGCTTTGGAAAAGTTGCCTGAGAGTAAGAGGCTTTTGTGGCTCAGGCTTTGCAGCTTTCCCAAGAGGTGGCAGGGATAATTCAGCCCCAGTCTGCGATTACCTCTGAGGGGAAGAAAATCTGATAGGAGGCGGCTGCTGGCCCAGCCAAAACGGACACAGTGCAGAAGCAGTAAATGCAGCAAACATTTTAAAGCAGAACCCTGGGTGTGATCAGCTCCACTTCACTCAGTGAGAAGCATGAGTGACATGTGGACAAAATGCCAGGCTGAAGTCAGGAGCCCAAAGCAGAAGGTGCAGGTGGAGTTTGGATGTGCAAAGCAGCTTGCACATACAAGTGAGGAGGCTGTGGGGGTGCTGCAGGTAACAAACCCCTCCCAGTTGTGCTTAATGGCTCTCCCCAGCTGCCCCATCTCTGACCCACATGTGACACATCCCTTAACAGTACCAAATGAGGTTAATGGTAGTGGGAAAAATTCCAAGTGAATAAGAGAAAAGGATGCTCCATGGAGAGTACCTGAGGAGCCAACAGCTCAAATTGCCTGTCAGGGCCGTTTGCAGCACAGGACACTGAGATCTTTGGGATTTATTCCTCATATTGACAAATGAACAGCCTGAGGATGGTTTGGGGCTGTGTTACTGTACCTTTCCACAGAGGCAGGATTCAATGGGTTTTAAAAATGACAGATCATACACAGGACACTGCCTCCAGCTGCCTCTGCAGAGCTGCCCAGCGGCCTCAAAGCCTCTCCCCAGGTCCACATGGTTTGCCCAACACCCACAAAGCCTCAGCAAAGTCACCAGCAGGGAGGAGCAGGACAACCCCCTCCCCACTGCCCACCTCACCTCTGCAGAACTGCAGGTCCTGATGCCAGCCTGAAGGCAGAAATACTCATTTCTGCTCACTAGAGACTGCACTGGGGTCAGGTTATTGTGCACAAGAGGAGCACAGGAGGGCTTGTCAAGCCTTTATGCCCAATTATACATAAATGAAGCACCCTCTGCAGTCACAGGTCTGTTGTGCTTTCCAAACCACCACAAGCACTTCCACCCAAGCCTGTGCATGGATTACCTGGGGGGGACTCTGCACATCATCCAGTTGAAAGGAGGGGAAAAAATGTGACAAACCTCCAGAGTGATTAGGCAACGTTTCACCTGTCAGAACAGCAGATTTAATTCAAGTCTGGAATTCGTTAGAATGCTTTGACTAAAAAGAAATAAAGGCTGGCAGTATGACAGAATACATTGTAATGGAATCTGCAGCATCTTTTCCAGGCAAAAACTACTTGTTACAATAAATGATCTAAAAAAATCAGTATTCATGTAAGAACCTGTGTGCATCCACAAAATAGGAGTTGCAAATACATTAGGTTTAAAACAATCTCAGAAAAAACTCATTTTCAGTTAAGTTCCCCCATATCCTGCCCTCTCAAATGACTGCAAAGGGCATCCATACAGTCTCAGAAATCCCATTATCTCTCTGTTCTTGTCATAAATTCAGCAGTGTTTCTTTGATAAATTACATTCCTTTCTATCATATTATTTTAGTAAAAAGTACACATCCGAGCTCTTAATTAAAGCCCACACCTGTAAATTGGATTTTTGTATATATAATTGGAATATATACACGTGTAGAATATAAATACAGTACATGCACGTAGAGATGGGATCAGGATGTTCCATTACCAAAACAGCACTATCATTTCTACAGCTGTAAAAGAGCCTATTGTGATCTGTGATTTATGTGTTTGAGGGAGCTGTGCTTGTCACCCAGAGCTCCATGCCTCCCTCAATCCTCTGGCTAAAATAGATTAGTTTTTTTAGTTTGTCTATGTGATAAGCTATTCTGGAAGAGTTATTCTTGTGTGGATGCCCTCAGTCTGAAATGAAATACTTTATCATTTTGATTTAGCTTTATCCATATGCTCAAAATTCCCCTATTCCACATGAGGAAACCAAAGAATAAACTGAGCAGCAAGTCTGTTTCCAGTCCAAATGTCCCAACATTAGTGTTGGGCTGAACAAGCTCCTCAGTAACAAAGTGCCCTCACACACTGGCTGTACGTGTTTGCCTTGCCGGGGGACGGACTGGTCCAGCCGAGAGGAGGGAGACGCAAGGGCAGAGAGAAGACTGCACAAAGACCATCACAGGATGCGAGATACGGCGTCATCGTCCTTGTGTTCCTCGCTTCTGCGAGGCAAAGGCTGCACTTTCACCCCTTTTGCAGACCAGCAGCTGAAGCGTGTGGGAACACAGAGAATTCTGGTATCCAAGGGATTCGGGTGCTCTCGTCACAGATGTCCATCAAAAGCCCTCAGCAGTTCCAGCAACTTGCCCAGGTGCAGGAAATGAGCCTGTGGCAGTGCAGGGAATTAGCCCCAAAGTGGCCTGAGTCCAGCTTTGGAACTGGCCTTTGCTATGCTCCCACTTAACACAAAATTGGCTTCTTTAGGAAAAGTGTCACTACAAGACTTTCATTTTATATGACTTTACTTAAAATTAGCTTATACCAAGCAGGTAGGAAACGAGAAATTAAGGAAAAGCACAGAAAGCCCAGCCACGCAGTTTAGATTTATCTTTGCAATAGGTGATGGATGGGAGGGCGAGCCCTCAGCCTGCAAAGAAGGGGGGCTGCAGTTCCCCACTGAGCACGTCCTAGGGCCGGCCCTGAGGCGTGGGCTGACACAGGGACCCCCTGGCACACTGCTCCTGCTGCATCCCCCTGCCCACGCCAGCGGCCGGGGCAAAGACGTTGGCCCTGACCCCACAAAGCTGCCTTGCCCTGCCAGCGGGGCCCGGATCCAGCTCTTCTCCATCAAGGGTGGGTCTGGCCAGCCCCGGCGCCGGGCTGGGGCAGCAGCAGCATGGGAAGCAAAGCAAACCCAGCGGCCCCAGGACGCAGTGACACAAGTGACAGGGGCTTTGCACGCGGTGTCACAGGGAACGCATCCAGCTTCGGAGGCTGCGGGAGCGCATCCCACAGCCCCAGATGTCCCGAGGAGGCGGCCGATGAGTCACGGCCGTAGGTAGGTCAGGCTGGAGCGCTGCCGGCAGCAACACGTCGAGCAGCCCCTAAAGCATCCCCGCGGGAGACAAGCAGCCCATTCACCTCTCTTTTCCCAATAGGCAGAAATGAAAAACCCAGCCAGGAGCTTTACAGCCTCTTTATTTAAAAGATAAAATTGAAATAAACTTTCGAATGACGTTAACTAAAACTTTCTAAAATAAAACTTCCATTAAAAGGGGAGGCTGAAAGCAGATATTTCTGAAGCTGTCGCATCCTCCACAGCGCTCGCGCTTATCGCATCCCGAACCGCCGCCCCCAGAGGAGCCGCTGCCTCCCACTGCTCCAGCCTCGCGTTCCCTGCTCTAGTTAAAATAAAAGGGAAGGAACCCTGCCTGCAAACACAGGCTTGCCCGGAGCCCAAGCTCCCAACGATCAAGTCGCTCTGTCAGGTTAATTAGCACATAAATTAAGAAATGCTTTGCTCGCAGTAGTACCAGGCACAGCCAGGGCCCTCTTTGACACAGCACAGAAGGAAAGCTGTGGGGATAGAAATGAATGAAACACCAGGGAGCCAGGGCACAACTTTTTGTCATATCTATGGCCCGTGGTGCAGAGTCTCTCAATAACCAAAGCAAATTTAAAAATTCAACCTGTTTCTATCATAGCAGCTATTTCTTCCTTGATTATACTTCAAGTTTTCTGCTTATAAAGTTAGGAGATATCTTCCAAATATTTCCAAAATGGGCATCTAAACTATGCTTCAACCACACTCTTTCTGGAGCCAGACCACAGCTGGGAACCACCCTGAAGCTTCACCAGCAGGTCAACCCCTCCATCTCAACCTCTGCCACGACACCAGAAGAAACTGGTACATCTACAACCACCTTCCATCCCACACTGCTCCCCTCACACCCAGGCAAGATCTTTGGACAATATGTTATAAATACTTATTTTTATGAAGAACCATGAATTATATACATTATTCAAAAGAATCCTAGAAAGCAAGGAGGTCAAAATGTCAGTGTTCACAATAGTGAGCAATTTCACTCAGCTGCCCAAAATTATCTCGAGGTTCCTTCTTACCTGAGGATGGTACAGTATAGAAAAGACTTGAAGAAACTTATTCTTCTGGATGGAGAATAATGAAAAAAAAGATCTTACCAGTAATACTGAGCCAGCCTGCCAAAGGAAAATGGAAGACAAAAAAATATGATTAATCATGCCTTAATCTTTTAATGCAATAATTTCTGCCTTCAAGGGACTTCTGGTAAATAGCACAAAAAGTCTCACCAGGAAATTCCCAGATGCATTAATCTTGCTGCTGGGCCCTGGCAGGTTCTCTGCACAGCAGATCGCAGTCGGAGGCTCCTCAGTGCAGCGAGGGTGTTGCTGGGCCAGCAGACAGACATGAAAACCTGTTTCAGCTCTAAAAGCAGCACAGGTTCAAAGTCTGCTCCAGCTCGTACCACGGGGAACCCCATCTGGAGCTATGCCACCCCCTTACACACTGTCAGAATCCTGAAATTCCTGTTGTCCCCACGTCAGCAGCTCCTCTGTGGAGCCTGAGGCTATTTCTGGTGCTCCACCATGGCATGCCCAGGCCACCTCTGACTCACTATCCCTGCTTGCTCCATGTCAGGACAGCACAGTTCCTTCAGGTGACTCACATCCTGCGTGACCAAGCGTGGTCCATCCTGTGGGTCCATCCAGTCACGCCTCCCAGCGAGCATGATGAGTGACAGCACACCAGGAATGCATCCATCACTCTCCTGCCTTCATCCCTCTGTGGCAAGCAGGCCTGGGAGTAGCACACACGACAGAACCTGTCCAAAGCAGGGTCAAGCATCTCTGAAGAAAGAGTGGGTTCACATGAACCCACCATGAACTGTGCTTTTTAGAGCATCTGTTAATTTTAGGAGGAGCATTGAGTGATGCAGCTGAACGTTTGAGCTGCAAGTCAAAGTGTGACACAAAAGGCAATGCTTTGTGGCAGGGACCCTGCAAATTCTTGCCAGGGAATGGAAGGACAGGGATGGAGAGAGAGGATGGGTACATGCATGTAAATAGAGAGGTTTTCTTTTGACACATCTTTGGTCAATAGACACCAGATTATGTAATTTAATTTATTTGAACCTCCTAATTTGCACACATTTCATCCTCTTCTGCGTTGTCTCAGATAGCAGGCCTTGAGGGCATGGATTTGAAGGATGGAGCAGTAGCTTTACAAAACCATTTCCCAGAGCTCCTTAGCCCCAAACAGGCAACAACTACCAGGTGAACACTAAACAACAAGCAAGGCACGTGAGTTTGGCAAACTGAACTCACGCACATTGGCAAGAATCAGCTGTACAAGAGCTGCCCACGCTAGAGGGGCAGAGATTAAAGGGTAGAACTTTAGGAAGTGCTTCCAGGCATGCAGGTAATCATGCCAGAGATGAGTAACAGCAGTGGACAGGAAGCAGTGGGAGCTGGTACAGGAGCACATGAGCCGTGCTCATACCATCACCCTGGGCAGCACACATGGGCTCCCAGGGCAGAACCACACCCTGGTGACAGTGGGCACTGGATTGGCAATCCCTGCTCTGACAACTGCTACCCAGCAGTCTTGGGGTGACTTTATGCTGTTGTAACCCCTATCACTGCTCTATGCCCAGACACGATTCCTGAGCCTTTCTGTGCCTTTAAAACTGGATGCAAGAGAGAGAGAGAAAAAAACTGCGCGAACTTTTCAGAACAGTTTGTGCTTCAAGGACACAGAGATTAGCTACTGCTGCTGCTGAGGAGCAGCAGAAGCACTCTTCTGGCTTTTCAGCCAGCTTTTCGGTTCTATTTCTTCGGAGAGAGAAGGAGAGTGGTTTTTCCAGGACTTTGGTTTCTTTTTTCTTCTCTTCTGGACTTGTTCAGAACATCAGAACACCAGAACTCACTGGGAAAATTTCCACCTTAGGCCTGGAGGGGAGCCCACGTGACCCAGCTCCGAGGAGGAGGAGAGAGTCCACACCCACAGAAGGACTCTAAAATCTTTCAGGTTTTCTCTCACAGCGAGAGGTTTTGTTATTTAGCATTATTATTATTCTTTTCCTGTGTGTTGGTTAAATAAATAGCTTTTTGTTTCTCCTTCACTTTCCTCCAAGGAAAAATCTCTTTTTTTCCCCAAACCTGGTGGGGGAGGGGCAGCTGTAACCTGCCTTCCTTTGAGGAGACGTTCCTTTTGGATGTTTCCCTGAATTTGGCCCAAACCAGCACACCGGCAAAGAGCTGCTCCTGGAAAACATCTAAGCCATGTGTGCTGGGGATTTGCACTGGCACAAGACCAGGGCCAAGTACCCCAGCACAGGGAAAGGAGGGTTCCTGCAGCAGCTTGGGATGCTCTCCAAACATCCCATTTAAGCCAATAAACTCCACATTTTTACAGGAAGCTATATAGGGAGTTGTATACACATGTTGCATGTGTACCCTGGGCATCCCCGGATATCTGCAAAGGTTAAGGAACTTGACTGTCTCACATTCTGAAATCCATACCACGAGCTCAGACCATCGGAAAGATGGCACCAGTGGCACTCTGCTCCTATTGGGGATGCTGCTATTTTAATGCAGTTTAAAAATGCATGTTGCTGTTCCCACCTCCTCCATCACTCTTCATACTTCCTCACTGCACTTCCCCCAGTCGTTTCAGCACATCCCCATACATTCATTCATCATCCTCCCCAAGCTTCCTTTATTGGATCCTGCTTTGTATTTGGTGCCCCCAGACATTTCTCTTCGTGCCCAAGAACAACCAGAAAAGTAAACCTGTAGAAGACCATAAATTTGCCTTTAAAAGTAAGAAAGTACTACCTTGAGACAGCTCAGCAGTATGTCAGTATCTAACTAATTAGCATCCTTATTTTCTAAACCCTTTGCTTTATTTGCAAGCTTTTGAAGGCCAGTCTGTGTGAGCTGAGGGACAGAAAGAGTGAACAAGCTCAGATGGGCCAAATATCCAGTACCAGAAAGACTCAGAAGTACCTACAAGGACAAGAAATATGAGGGTGAGTGGTGGACCTGGTTAAGGAGAATACTCAGCAGGTAATATCAGGTGAACATTAAGGGACCAGCACCTGCTCCAGGAGAAAAGACTATTCTAAAGTCCCAGAGCTCATAAACTCTAAAAAGTTCCATTGATGTAATTTCTTTCCCCCCTCTCTCCTCCCTTTCCTTTCCTGCCCATTCACATAACCAGAGTTTGACAAAATTGCAACTAAAGTTCCAGGCTCCCGGCTGTGACTGCTGAAACTTTCCCTCCGTGCTCCTTTGCACAAGGCTTTTGCAGATTGCAGAGTGCCATCTAGACGAAGGAAGGAGGATGTGCTGCGAGTCAGCCAGCTGGAGGTAATAAATCCTTCAGGGATGCATCACAGAATGCCTACAAGATGCTTTGCAGAACAGCTCTTTGCAGACTGCAGATGTTTTGTGGCAATTTTTAAAAGTACTAAAATCCTCTCGTGGCTGAGCGAGCAATGGTCTCAAATGGCTTGTGGGATGAGACAAGAGCCCTTTTAGTTTAGCATTTGAATAGTTATGCATTCTCATAGAGAAACATTTTAGCTCCTTATTTTTTCCAGGCTATTTAAGGTTCAGATGGCCACTGAATCAGGACAGTTTTCAATGCTGGGCTTTCAGACAGAGCCTCATTAAAGGACACGTGGACCTGAATGAGGTGTTGCACAAAAATAAATGAATTTTTTACGTGTGTGGAAATATTTGCCTGTGGAGAGGTATTGGAAGGCATAGACTCCATGAGCTGAGGATTTTTAGCAACAGGGTGAAAATCTTGCCTATATTGTAAGTGGAAAAATATTAATCTGAGATGACTATGGAGATGTGGTGGGCAGCAGCTGCTGCAGCAGAAGGGGCCTGCTCCAAGGGACAGTGTTCCCACAAAGCTGCAGTAAGGAACCAAACCACATAAACACCAAATTTCTTCTCTCCTGTGTCAAGAAAACAGCCATGTACTTACAGTCTGAGCATTCTCATTTCTGTAGTAGTATAAAAAGTGCAGGAAAGTCTCTCCTAAGCTGATGCATTTCCCTTATACCCAGCTGTGCATGATCACTGCCAATCCCAACCACCCCACAGAGCAGCAGCAGCCCCATAGCCCTTCACAAACAATGCTGAAATGCAATGACCTCCTAAACGTGCTTATGCAAGATTGAAATGTGCCTTTGCTGCCCAGGACGGCCCTTCTGGTTCAGATGAGCCTGAGGACAAGCTGGTGCTTGCGAAGGTCATCAAGGAGGATGAAGTCCCCACTGACCTGCTCGGGCAGGAAAGCAGGTCCTACTATCCAATCACCTTTGTTAAATCCAGCATGGAAATCACTCCACTGTAGCTTTCTGCCTGCTCTTGCCCAAGCTCATAAGATAACCTCAGGAAAAATTCAGCAGAAGGCTGAGCTGGGGACACAGCAAGCAGAATAAATGTGTTCACTTTTCTCCTGTCAAAACCCGACCTGACAAATTCACCATTTAAACTAAGCAGCACTGAAACAGACCTGTGGAATGGTTTAGGTTAGAGGAGATCTTAAAGATCATCTCGTTTCAACTCCCCTGCCATGGGCAGGGACACCTGCCACTATCCCAGGCTGCTCCAAGCCCCGTCCAGCCTGGCCTTGGACACTTCCAGGGATGTGGCAGCCACAGCTGCTCTGGGCACCCTGTGCCAGGGCCTCCCCACCCTCGCAGCAACAATGCCAAAGAATGCCCCATATCAGCAGCACAAAGCTGCCCTCAGAAGCACAATCATTTCTTTGGGAGTTATAAAACCATGCACTAGAACAGCAATGTAATAAATAATAGAACCTGGTGAATAATGCAAATAAAACAATCTCTCTTCCTATTTTTCATGTTTCTAAATATATTTCCTTCTGTTGCTGTCAGGCCTATTCTTCTTTGCCTTTCATGCAGAGCAGAAACAAATTGCAAAGGACTTGGGATAGAAGCAAAGGGGCTGCTGTCACCCCTGCCTTGTTCCCCCTTCCTCTGCCACACTCTGTCAGGACCAGGAAGCCGGGGGCTGGATTTAGATTCAGCAGTGAGGCTCTCCCAGCCTGTAATTACACTGACAGCTCCACGAAAGCTTTACTTTGGGTCTAATTAAGACTTATTAGAGTTGAAAACAAACAGAACTTGGTTCTTTCCAGCATGATAGACCTTTTCCATGTGCAAAGCAAAACGGTGAAAACAAAAAGAGGATGGCAATTCAAGGAAAAAAAAGAAGTCTGTGTCCAGCATTTTGAGCCAGGGCATGGAGCCCTTCATGAGCATCACCACTGGAGATGGTGGGATGGTGGCCAGAGGGACAGAGCTTGACTCAGAGCTCCTCACCGATTGGTTAGGGCCCACTGCTCCATGCACGTTGCTGCCCAGCACACCGTTGTGCATGCTATGAAGCAGGAGGGAAATTCAACCTTTCATGGCTGAGAGAGGAGCAGGAGGAGAGGCAGCACACACAGGCTCTTGGGGTGAAGGGCTGCTCTTCCACAACTGCAGGAGAGAATGCACAACTTGAGCTTGCCTTGGTCAGCATGAATGTCACCTTACACACCTGTGTACCGAATACCTAATGTAGGTGCAGAAAAAGGACACTAAAGCAGAGTTTTTCAAAAAGACACTCATAGAAGCTGCACCAGACACCAGCAGGTGAAGTTCAAAGGAAAGGGGCAGGTTCCCACCTGGTGCAAGTTGATTTCCCTTTCTCCAGAGAGACACAGACAATAAATGCAGTTCATTCACTCTTTTCATAGACTCTCTTCTCACATTAAGAGCAGAAGATGATGAGAGTGTGTGCGCTGAGCTGCAGTAAAAATCCGTCCTTCGGCACCGTCCGGGTGCTGAGCCCAGCACAGCTGCTGGAGTGCCAGTGCCCTCTCCTGTTCAGTGTGCACCAGCTTCCCTGCTAGTTCCACAGCACGTCTGCACGCCTTCAGAGGCTGGGGAAACATTCCCACACTGACATCCTGCTAACAGCCCATAAAAAATGGTATTTATAAGGTTAAGGGAAATGTGAAAATGCTGCAGAACTTCTGTGGGCACTGTGTCCTCTTTGCTGCAGTCCAGAAGAGTAATCGCTTGCATCGGGCCATTTAGGAAGAAATAATCCTCAGACAATCCCATGTCATTATGTACAGCAGGTTTGCATCTTCTTTCCAGAGCACATCTTCAATGACATTCAGTTTTACTCTGTGTGGCTGTAACTTGAACTCCAGCCAAATGTATTCACAAAGTCACAGAGGAGGAAACCGAAGCCAAAGAGAGTCATCAGCAGTCTGACACTGGGGTTTATCCTCCCACCCTGCCTGGACAGTTTTCTAGACTTTTTACACTGTCGTGTAATTACAGCAGCACAGATTCATCCTCATTTTACCACAGTATTAAAAGCAGTGGTGCTGCTACAAAGTGTTTCCTAGCAGCTCTCCTCTCAGCCCAAGGATTTCTGAAGGGGAGCTGTGATGAAGGCTTCTGGTCTGATACTAACTACCCTAAAGCAGCTGAAGGAATTAAAAGAAGGAGTAGCAAACCTTTTCACAATTGGAAAGTGGGAATATTCCCATGGACACAGTCCCTCAGATGCCTTAGAACTGTTAGTGATGTGTCAACAGAGGGAACATTTTTTCCTCCTTCTGAATCACCACTGCCTGGAGCCATGCTGTAATGTGGGAATTCCAGCCACCAGGCTACTACAATCAATGAAGGTCTCCAACTCCCGTCCTTGAGAGAACTCGCACTTAATGACACATGAGAGCACAACCCTTAATGGCTTAAAATTAAGACAAAAAGAGCCCAAGGCTTCTCAAAACAAACTCAGCCGAGCAAGGTTTCTGGCAAGAGCACCGCAAACTGAGCAGTGAAGGCCCCCTGATCAAACAGGATTTCCTAGTTCCTGACCTGTCCTTGTAACCCCAGCGATTACCTTTCCTCCTGCCTCCCCTCAGTGCCACGGGGCTCACACAATCTCACTTCCCCAGTGGCCAGGGCCACCCAACAGCTCAGGAAGGAGAGAGCTGACACACAAACTGTCTTAGCCCTACCCAGAGCACATTAACCAGACTGACAGAGACAGCCGTGATCAGCTGAACATATGGAGAGCAAAACCCACCCAAGTTAAGCAGGGTAGGAACATGTTTAGCACATCTCAGCTTTAGGAAGCTTACACGCATCCTTGTGCAGGAAGGAGTAGCTCCTTGAGACCTTGCTGGGCAGAGATGGCTTTGGTGGCACCACTGCCACCAGCACCAAGAGAAATTGCCCTACAGGGAGCCAGGGGTGGACAGTACCTCCTGGCAGAGCCAGGCTCTCCTCCTGAGGGTGCTGGGCCATCTGTAAGTTAAATTGCTCCAACTGGAGCAATACCATTTTGACCAATTGAAACCCAGGGCTCAGGTGAGCTGGCAGAAACAGCTCACCCTGTAAAGTGACTCTCGTGCCCCTCTCACTGCCTCAGTTATTCTCACCAGCATCAACCAGCAATGGATGACAAGAGCAGGGCCTCCGTGATCACAGGTGGGCAACCTGACATGATGTGTTATTTCTTTTATTTCCTCTGTTTTTCTCCAAGTAAAATTAACAAGATCAGACAAAATTTCATACTAAAATATTACCTAGGGTGTTGGTGGCACTATATTTATACAGTATCCCTCACTTGAAAAGGTGTACTAACCTGTACAGTAGCTTAAATTAATTCTGCTTTGTGTTCTGGCAGACAGATACAACAAATATAGCTGCTCTGTTATCAGCTGCCAAGTCTCCTGCCACTACCCTTCTATAAACCTGTTTGCTGGCAGCTCCTAATGGGAGCAGAGACCTGGTGTGCTGTTCACAGGGGTCACAGAAGAGCAAGGCCACACTGCAGCCACAGGATTTTACCAGGGTAACACCACAGAGCCCTGCTCCAGCCAAAGAGAAAGCTCAGAGCACAGAGCACCTGTGCAAGGGCCTCGGTGGTCACACCCAGGGATTACCCACAGCTCCTCACATGCAGATTTGGACATCTCTAATTTCTTTTTTCTGCAACTTAGATCTATGAGAGAAAACTACTCTATCCCAGTTTGGATGCTCACACAAAACCTATCAGTATATCAGGGCTTTTTCAATGATGATTTTGGGTTTTGTCAGTTCTTTACATAACATATGCTCACGCTGCAATAATTAGGGCCAGATCTGGAACTTGCTGAAAGCCCGCTGGGAAATGGGGATTTATCCAAGAACAAGTTTTGGGACTGTTACAAAACAAGGGGGATGTTGCACCAAAGCAAAGAGAAGTTTAGAAGATACTAAAGGTGTTTCCACACAACAAACTGTATTGCTTGGAGTCTAAAATGAGTTTATGCAATGACTTGTGGCTGTTACTCAAACTCCCAGTTTATAGGAGCCCTACTACACCACTCTGAATAAAAGCCCATCAAGGGACTTCCACGTTCACCATCTCTGGATGCCAGACAGACATGCAAGCAGGAAGCAATGCCCCATATTTCTGAGAAAATCGGCCCCGAAGTGAAATATGAAGGGGAAGCCATACCTCCAGGAGCCTATCTGTATTGAAATGCACCTTCATCAGGCCAGTGATGGCCAGTTTCAGGCCAATTTCATTGGTAAAATCATCTCCTTTATGTCAAAACCATCAGGTTTGGGGTCTTCTGGCCTGAAGCAGCAGCAGCTGAGCTGGAGCTTCCTCAAGCTGGTCCATGTGCTGTGGGTGTGGGTATCCCCTCCTACTGCAGGGCCCCAGCCAGGGCTAACCCCGGCGAGGATGGAGCTGTCCTTCGGGAGGTGACACACACCATGACACTCCAGGTGGGCATGTCCCCTGCAGCTGAGACTCCTGCTGTGGCTCCACATCAGACAGTGCAGAGCAAATCCAGCACAGGCTCTGGGGCAAATCCACCCCACAACTCTCCTCCAAGTTCTGCATGGCTGCTAAGGGAGCCTGCTGAAGGTTTCCTTTCTGTAGGACACAAACATTAATTAATCAATGACTTTAAAGCCATTTGTGGCAATAAAGGTCTCTCCCAAATTTTCTAGTTACAGATGATGCCTGTACCTAGCAAGCTGCTTTTCTCTCTGCTGACATCCAGTGTTCTTCTTCCATCTCCTCTGTAAGGATCTTCGAGGTCCATGGGTAAATTTGGGCAATAATTACCCCTGTGAAATGGCACCCACACAGGAGAGGGACTTGCTGAGGTACAGCATCACCACTGCAGCAACACCACCATTCCTCACAGTCCCTGTCCAGAAAGCCTCCTCGGTAAAGCATTCACTTCTCTTGTTTTGTGGCCCAAAAACATCACTTCAAGGTATAATATATATAAAGATACAATGTATAATACTTGTGATAACCAAATTGCTTTCATAACAAATTGCCAGCAGCCTCTGAAATCTCTAAATACCCCAAAGTTGAAGGCATTTAATTGCACTCTGAGTCACTGATGGATTTCACTCCATCTGTACTTAAACTGAGTAGTTATCTCCAACAGCTACACCCATATTAACAAATAAGAAAAAAAGGTCAAGTCCCAAGCACACTGAAATCAATACAGCTTTAAATGTACTCATTTGAGATGAATCTCAAACCCTCACACATTAAAAAGTGCTGGCTCAGCATTTTTCTAGGAAATGAATCACCTTCCTACCAGCCCCACAGGACTCCAAAGAGTGCTTCAGAGAGGGAGAGAATGTCCAAGAAGCCTTAAAAAGTGGCAAAAAACCTCAGGGTGGCAACAATGAGTAATTTCTGCCATGTACTTCCAAAGGTAAGGGAAAAACAGGGGCTACCCAAAAGAAAATTCAGGGAACTGCCCACTAAAAGGCTCCTTGGTGTGCAGTCTTCTGCTTTCTTTCAAAGAGGAGAATATTTTCTTTCAACTTCACATAACTTTAAAACATGAAAAAAAAAAAAAAAAAACAAAAAAAAACCCCCTAAACAGTGTAGCAAGTTAGTTAAGTAAATACTGTCATTTACTAATATTTATTGATTGTAAGTAAATAGTGAGTCACAAAGTCTGGGTGTAAAACCAAGTAGCTCTAAATCTATCCCACTGCACGCAGCACTACAAGCCACAGACACGTTCACTCCAATATTATTTTGCATGTTTCAAGTCATGTCTCCACTCCCGAGCACACTCTAAGGTTTGATCAACCCTACGCTTACATCAAAAGAGCAAAAGGTTGTAACAGCTGTGGAAAGAATTGACTTGTAAGAAACAGAGGAGGGAAAGTTACCTGCATGGACTAATAACTTCATAAGGCTCCCCAAAAGAACATGTCAAACCATTTGAAACTACATACCTTTTAATATCTGATCCGTATCTATACATCTAATAGTTCATTCTGCAGCCACAGCACATGAAAAATATGTCAGAATCTGTGCTCTAAGTTGCTGAAATTCATCAGAATCAATAGGAAACCTGGAACAAAGCATCGCTCCCATCCAGATGAAAACCCCTAATTGCTGCCAGCCCTTTGGTGTTCTTTGTCTCACAACGGCACACTATGGGCTATACAGGTCATTTCAACACAGACTTATTTAAAACAATGAAAAAAATAGAGGATGTGAGGAAAGGGAAGAATGACAGAAAAGACAAAGTATTGCTGAGTGAAGGCAGAGTAGGGAGGTACCACAGGGGGGCACAAGGGGGAAACGATTTGCCAGAATAAGATACAGATCCACAGCCTTGGTTCTACTTACATAAATGGTTAAAAATAAAACACAGTTTAAAAAATGTACTTGCTTGTTTGTGGCAGCTGTGTCTCCTGTTCTGAAGTCCACGTTTCTCAAAGGCCATTCCTTCCATCAGGAGGGTCACAATAAAGCAGCTGTGCTATTAATCTGCATTACTTAGTGCCTGGTTTATCCATACCAAAGGGTGGCAAACAGCCGTGGTAGCCCCTCACTCGGCTCCAGGACAGACAGGAGGGATTTCACACTGTATGGAAATTTATTTAACCAGGAATTTGAGCTCAGAGCTTTACCTCCCCAAGGTAAGCTCAGAGAAAACCCACATGGCATCAGCACACTCAGCCAGGCTCCAGCTTGCTGCGGAAAAGTGAGTCCTGTTTCCTGGGCTTCACAAACATGGAGTCTGTGGAAATAGTCTGTAAAATGGGATTTCAATTACACCTGAGCTGGAACTATTAAAAAAAATTCCTTTTGCTTTGAAGTCCTTGATGCAGGGCCAGAGCCATTAGTGCAGATTCAAGCTCAGGTATGATTTTGGTTTGAAGTGAACACCTGTTCCCTCCCTGTGCCCCTCAGGCTGGGCAGGAGCCAGCCTGGCTTTGGCTTACATTCTCCCTAAGTGTGTGTAAAAACCTCTTGGATTGGCAGACAAGACCCGTTTAACACAAAAACAAAGGCGGCAGCAGGGCCTAGGTGGAACACATGCCACGGGTTTGCTCCAGAGGGGCTTCAGCTCAGAGTCACCATAGCCGTCTCTGACCCCTTCCACACACCCTGACAGTCTACACAGGGACCTTTCAGCCACGGCCAAGCCAAGCTGCCCAGCCAGGGGCAAGAGCCCGGAGTGAGCCCAGGGCCCCTCACCAGCCCGGGCAGGACCACCCCGCCTGCGGCACCGGCAACACCGGGGAGCTCACAGCAATGCCAGAAACCAAATCCCCGTGGCCCCAACACCACACTGAACAGAGCTCCTCTGCAGTCGTTTACGCAGCTTTTTCCTTGGAATAATGTGTTGGAGTGAGGTGGTGTGTCCGTGTTTGACCCCCAAACGTGGGGCTGTGGCGGGGCCTGGCCTGGCTGCCATGAGCCCTTCAGGAGCAAACCCCGCAGAGCAGGCTCTGGATGGTGTGATAAGGCCGTGGGCGGTGTGATAAGGCCGTGGACAGGGTGATAAGGCCATGGACAGGGCGATAAGGCTGTGGCTGCCCGTGGCCAGCACCAAGGCTCTGCTGGCTCACACCCTAGATGGCAGCAGCACCCAAGGAATGGGCTGGGAAACCCAAAACTGCCCATGCTTGATGAGGTTTCACATTCTCATAAATCCCATCTGAAGGCCTCCACCTAAAAAGAAATTCTTGTTGACACCTGAACAAAAGGAGCACGATGTGAACGCAGAGCATTTCTGGAGGCTGGGAACCGAGGTGCTGGCTCCCCTCACGCCAGCACGGCAAGGACAGAGCCAGTTCCGCCAGGCAGCCAGCAAAGATCACAGGGACGGTCTGCTCTGCTCCTTTCTGTCTCCAACACACTCTTCTGGTGCAATAATGGCAAAAAACCTGCTGTGAAGGGGTAACTGGGAGGGTGATTTATTAAAATATGAGTATGATCTAGTATCAAAACCCAGTTAAAATGAACAAAGACTCTCTAACGCCTTAGAGTTAGAAAGTGCATGTTTATTTCCAGCGCCGGGCACTACGTGGGATCATTCCCAAAGTAGTGGGAATCAGCACGAAATCACAAAGCAATGCAGAGTCTATTTATTTACCAAAGTCCTAAATATTCAAAATAGAAATACATATTAATAACATCGACACCTCCCATTCTCCGCTTCGTATGGTAATCAGCTGAAAAGTCATTAAGCATGCGTAGTTTGTTCTCTTAAATTGGGTCGGTGGTCTTTTTATTTGCAAATGATGAAGTAAACTCATCTCCCTCATTCTGACCTTTCTGCTCTCCTGGTTTTTTAACAATACACATCACTCTTAGAGGACCTTCAAGACCTTTTTCATTACTTCTAAATAGGTTTCCAAATAGATAAATTAGTAATTGTCTACATTTCTTTAGATCGCTTAATCAATGTTTTCTGTTTCTATTCTAAGCACAGCTGAACAAATATAAAATGACAAGCAATCAATTGTCTATGTCTCTAAAGCTTACTTCTTTAACTAATCATTAACTTTTTATTAATTAACTGCCACCGGATTTACTTATTAAGTCTATTTTGATTAGTTCTAGCAAAGCTAGCTTTTGCCCAAAATCTTAATTTTTTAAACTCTATACTTCAAGGGCTGAACCACTGGAGAGGGATGACACCCTCAACATGGGGAAACCTTGGCCCATTTCGCTGTGAAATCCTTTCTACGCCATGCCCATGCCTTACAACAACTGTACTTGTTTCAGTACTGGTGCACCTCTTGCCCAGCTCCCCGGTCGTTCCTCGATACCCAGACAAGGGGGCAGTCACAGTCCAAGAGCCCAGAGCTGGCAGTGGCACGGGGCACGGGGGGAGATGGCTGCGTGGGACAGTGCTGGACAGCGGGAGCTGCAGAGACATTCCCACTGCACCAACCTGGGAGCAGTGGACGCACACCCTGGCAGGATTTTTCCAGGACCACAGGGTGGCAGGTAACGCTGGGTGCCATTCCCACACTGACACACAGGACAGGCACTGCACAGCACTCACTTGGCTCTGCAAGGTGTCAGAGACCTTCAGAGAGCCCAGGCAAGTCAGCTCACGACAGACTCTTCTCTCACTGCCCATGCCAGCCCAACCTCTGCTCCCCAATGCTCTTGCAAACTCTGCAGTACTGCAGTCAGGGCTGCAGTGAACTCCTGGGAGTTCACTCTATTCCACCCCTCACTCTGAAGAAACATTAATATTTTAGCATCAATAACTATTGACTTTCTTTTTCCATCTTGCGTTTCTTGAGCACATCCTCTATGGAAACCAACTCAGGAGAAAAGAAAAGAGAGCAAAAATGTTGTTTAATTTGCAGTGTATTACCAGCTTCATGATGTGAAATGCTAAGCCTGGACTTTGCCACATGGATTAAGTGTCACTGTGGCAGATAATGGACACAATACATCTACAAATGAAAAGCAGAATGAGATACAAGTAGCAGAAGTGGGGAAGGCATCACTCCATCCACTGCCTCACGCATCTCCCTGCAGCAACCAAGGCACCAGCCTGACTCTCACCCTGCTGGGCTGGGCAGTGCCACAGGTTGTAGCAGATCACCTGAAAAGCATCTTGGCCATCTTGTCACCCATTTCCCTGCTGTCTGAGAAGAGTTGACTTCAGGCTAGATATTCAAGAGTTACTCTTGTATAATAAAGTCATGATTATGGACATTACACCAGCTCTACTGATCTATTTGAAAGTTTAAATGCAAGAAACACACAGGATTAACAAAAAGTGACAGTTTCAGCTCCAAGGGCCTGCGAAGCTGCCTTCAGCCACTGAGAAAGTAGGCAAAGCAGGCTGTCAAGATGGATTTTGATCTTTATAAAGGCAAGATGACAGCACACTGTGCTTCTAAGGATACAAATACAGCTAGTAAATTCAAGATTTTCTGTTGCATAGTTCTGTTCATCTGATAATCTTAGGAGCCCATCAGCTAAAAAAAGCATTGATTCCTCACCAGTCACGGGAGCAGGCAAAGGCACAGTTAGGAAGCAAACACAGAGGGGAGGGATGCAGCCCTGCCATCACACAGGGCAGACCATCTCTTGGCACAACCTGCTGGATGCCACATTCCAAAGGAAAATCTGGCCTACAACACAAGAAGCACCACTCCAGACCCTGGGAGAACCAGAACTCATTCCCCACACCTTGGGCTGCCCATACCACCTTGCCTTTTCTCTGCCTGCTAATTTGGGGACAAATGTTACTTTTTAAAAATATGTAGGCAGTAGTTAAGTCACTACCACATTATGGGCATGCTCCAGGGTGAGACTCCCCAAAAAAGAGGGGCTCCACCGCCACATGGGACTTAGGGACACGAGATCTCTGTAACCTTTGAGAGGATTCACTCCTCCTCCTCCTCTCTACCTGTGCCCTGCAAAGATCAGTGAGCTGCAGCACAGCCACTGCTCGGAGGTTCACTCCTCTTCTTTCCTGTGAGGCTCCGGCATGGGAAGAAGCTCCTCCAATTCCTTCCCAAGCAGTGGAAATTGGCATGGCTCCATAAAGCGGCTGAAGATCTGGCTCCACTTGATAGCAGTTTTATCTGAGATCATGATGAGCATGACTAGAGGGTGCCAGCTGGATTGCTCTGGGGAACCATATTTATAGATAACACTTGAAAGGGCAAGTTCAAGGTGATGGCCCCTGGTGGCCCTTTTTTGTATTCCTTCAAGAGATCCTTATTCACACCTACTCGAGTGCTTGCCAGGCAGGTTGGAAAGGCAGCAGATGAGAGCTCCTGGTGCTTTATGCTTTCTCCAGCCTCCTGAAAGGAGCACTGCTGCCATCTTGCCCTGCACCACAGGCCACGGACAGCTGACACGTAGCTGCACATTCTTCAGACCAAACCTTCATTTTTGTGGTCAGAGCAGTTTGGGTTTTTTTCTCAGAGCAATGAGATTCTCAGCTCAGCAACAGCATATCGCCACTTTTTAGAGCCATTACCTGCTTGCCTCTGAGCACAGCACTTGATACTTGACTCTGGGCATTTTGTTTCACAAAGAACATTGCAAAATCATTGGCAAGAATCACCCGAGGAATTATTTTTGTTTGCTGAAGGACTGGTTTTCAAAGGGGTAAAGGGACTAGGCATAGCATAAATAATCCCAAGGGCTCTTTGTATTGCTTTAAAAAACTGGGGAGATATTTTAAAGCATCAGCATCACTCCCACAAAATCCCCTGTGACACAAACAGAGAGGCCTCCCCTGAGCTTAAACCACGAACCAAAGCCATGGGCTTAAAAAGGAGAAAGGATTCCCCTCCATCATGGCTTTATTTGGGAACTTAGGCCACTTGGCTTTGTGTAGCTCTAAGTAATACTGCATGTGGACCATTGTAGAAATGACCCAAGCCATCCATTGGCCACTACAGCCAGTGCTGAACCAGAGCCAGCAGGAGTACAAACCTACCCCAGTCTAAGCCCAGAGCTATTGCAGCTGAGGGCAGTGAGAGCCCACAGGAAAATTCCCTTCACCTTCCAGTGCTCCGGTACCACCTCTTGCATATCACTTATTCCTTCAATTTTTCAGCATCTCCTGCTGACCATCTGTGCATACTCTCGGCTCACTCAGGCACTGGAACAACTTCAGAAAAGCTGAATTTCTGGAGATCTTAGGCTGAAACAGAGTAACTAATCTGGGTTCTATTTTTCAGGCAATATCCCAGGTTTAAATTGCAAAACAATTTCAAGAAGCCCACAGCCCACTTGGTGCTTTTCTGAGACACTGTCCAGAGTTGAAAGTTTTAGACCTTTATAACAGGTGTAAGGTCATGGCTAGAGTCTCATATCAAGCCATAGAAGAAACGGACACAACGACACTTAGAGTTACACTCAGAGCGTTAACTGATCACGTATCTAATCTTCACTGTTCTGCCCTTTCCGCTCTATCAAATCACATCAGGACACACAGTAGCAGAATCCAACACATACAACGTTCACCGTAGTAGTTACCAACCTGCCAGAACATTAACGAGGAGGGGACTCGGCCTTAATACAGAACCACTTAGGAACTTTTAATGGTATATCAGCCCTCAGAAAATGGCATTTTTATGCCTTTATCAGAACCAGGCTCTGGCCGATGTTCTCTTTCCTTTCCAGGTGATGCTTCTGTCAGGTGACACAAAGTCCCAGCACACACCAGCACCTTCACAATCCAGCCCAAATCCACCCAGTTACTTCAAAGCTCATGAAGTGTGCAAGATGGAGACAAGAAATCCACGGAGTAAAATTTAGGATTGTTTTCTGCTTTGAAGCTTAGAAGTAGCAGTTTTGATTACAACCTATAAGTTTCCAGAGGAGCATGTGCCTCATAGGAAAGGAAAATTCCTCTATTCGTGTCAGTGGTCAGTGTCTTTGAGCAGCAGGTACAGCTTGGCAGCAAGGACAGCAGTGCCTTTTACTCCCTCGCAGAAAACAACTGTGTTGAGAAGGTCAGGACCGAGTAAATCCCAGACTAATGCAGGTGGAAAGGGAGCCTGGGAGGTTACCTGCTGCAATCTCTGCTCAAAGCAGGTCCAGGTCCAAGAACAGGATGGAGTCTGCAGTATCTCCAGGGGTGGAAGCCCCACAACCTGCGGGCAATCCAAAATTATGTTAACTTGGGAAAAACACCACAAATGATGTACAGGCACTTACCAGAAACACCTGGACCTTCAGACAGGCTGTGTTCAGCACAGGGAAAAACTTCTGGGGTATGGTAACACACAGGAGGAAGAAAACCAGGTGCAGACAAGGCTTGTGGGTCATGCTTCAGGAGAGATCAAGTCAACCTGGAAAATTACTCTGAGGGAACTCTCAGGCCTTGTGTTGAAAGTATTAAAGACTCAGTTGTTGGGATTTAAATATGTTGAACCCATTCTTCTGAAAAATTTCTACACAGTTCAGATGAACTGCTCATATTCTGGGATATGCATCTAGGCCTAAGGAATTCTGAATTTTGGCAAGACTACATCAGAAGCTGTTACAGAGTGAGCAGATGCAGACAAATCAAGTTTTAATTAATAATCTCAGACTCCAAATGAGTTGCATTCCTGCACTGTCATCTGGAAGCACACAGCCTCCGCAGCTACAACATTCAGAGCATCTTCAGCAGATTCCTAGTCTGAAAACTGCAAT
Organism: Gymnorhina tibicen; assembly: GCA_013399875.1. NCBI lineage: Eukaryota > Metazoa > Chordata > Aves > Passeriformes > Artamidae > Gymnorhina > Gymnorhina tibicen. The sequence goes on along the minus strand of VXAZ01001300.1, from coordinate 1,484,003 downwards.
CACTTAAATCAAAGACTTTAAAATTCATTTTAGCAGCAAGACACACATCTTCAGTGACTCACATTAAGGACAACAGTTTATCCAGGGAGAGGAAAAAAGCCTGCCTACCCCATGGGAGATCACAGATGCTCTTTCACAGGAAGCAATTTAAATGTAGCCAGGAAAAAACAGGTTTCACTGAGTGAGCTTTTTCAGCAGAAAAGCTTAGAGATGAAAGCAAAAATACAAATTATAGTTCCCTCAGTAGAATAAACAGTTGGATTACTGGCTGGGCATTCAATGCAAGTCTCTAGAAGATGGTCCCCCTCAGCTGAGAAGTTCACTCACCTCTAAGCACAAATCATGCATTTCTTTTTGTTGGGGCTTTCAGAGAGAGAATAGGAAAACAGGCGTTAGAACACTTTTGTTGAAGACAGCATTAGTTATCTTCAGCTGTACTCTATGAATTAGATATGGCAATATCACTCTTGCAAACTTAGGGCGAAGCTCTCTCCCCAGAGCTTTGAAGTTTGAAATATATTCAAAAAAGCACAGTAGGTATTTTTTTAAGAACAGCCACAAGACTGGCCTAAAGCATTCTGAAGATGCAGAGATTTTTGTGGTTTGGAAGTGAGCTACAGATCATCACTTTGCAGAGAGCTAACACTAGAGACTTGAGTTACTAACTATATGAGAACAAGTAATTACTCAGTTAAACAGCAGAACTTGGTATTTTCTCCCCATCTTGATCTTGCATATCCCATTATCAATGGTACTCAAGGAATTCACTTCAAAACAAGAAAGCTAGGTTTAAACAGCAATATAAAAACAGAAATGCCCAGGAAAGTAACAAACTCTAACCCCTGGTGTGGGCAGCACAGGCCTGTTCTGTGAGCACACGTACACAGGGCTGCAGGGGCAGGAGCTGGACGTGGCCCTCTCAGAACTCCAGCAGAAACAGAACAAGGTTCTGAGCATACCTGGTTTAAACGCAAACATTTTGTATCCTCTGCTTTGATGTTTTGTAAAAAACACACCAGGTGTTCAAAATACCAAAGAAAAATTCCCATGGCTTGAGTTTCAGAGCTGGAAAAGCACACTGAGTTTTTCTGACTAAGATGCAAAGTTGTTACACCATGACAACACCAACAGGCACCCCAGGATTCCCCTTCATGCATAGCTTGCTGTTCTATAGCATCCAGAATCAGCTTCACCTTAAAATGTAAAATAAATCTAATAGAAAAATGGTGAGATACTACAAAGCATGGTTAAGACTGGTCTTATATGCTGTTTTGACCAGTTGATCGGTGCATTTAATACCGAACTCTAAGATTTTCTACAAGGCAGTGTCTGCCCACTGGGCTCACAGCAGATTCCAAGGAGACCCTAGTACTTTGTGCACTCCAGTCCCAGTGTTCCACAACCCCGGCAACCGCTGGAACAGCAGCACCACTGACCGAAGCCACATGGGAAATGCTGCAATCTCACTACCCACTGAGAAACATGTGGCTTCCATCTCTTTTATAAAAACCCCCAGAGCCAGGTGGTGCTTCCCTCCTACACAGAAGGGAATCGGGTTGGTTTATTCACTGCAGCCCACGTGCATTGTCCCTTTGAGAGGGTCTGAGAGGGGCCCAGTGGGACCAGGGCAGCAGAAGCACCAGTGTTGACTCAGGGCTCTGAGGGAATTCCCCAGGCTCCATCTATCCCAGGAGTCCCATGCACAGACAAGGAGTGCCAGGGCCCTCCTCCTGACTGTGCACAACCAGAGGCTCTGGAATCAGCAGCCCATGGGGCCTTGTGGCCGCCCCACACAACCACATCAGCCCCGCCTGGTGCAGAGAACCCAACAGAACACATCAGGCATGCACTCCTCCTTGCTGCCAAAGGATTACTTAGCTCTAGGCTAATAACTGAAAGATGCTGGGTTTTAGAAGCCATTTAAGAATCTTTCTAAATTCCTGCTGGAACATTTCAGTGGCTAAGTAAGTGAAAAAATGTTAACATTAATTAAAAAGATACTTTTTAAACTTGAAAGCTCCTACAAAATAAAGCTTTCCTTCATAATGGAATTCTAAAACCTGCTGATAAAGCAAGTGGAAAATAGTTTGCAGGTTTAGGGACAACCACATGAAGCAGGAAATGCTGCTAATTAAAGCACCTGATTTCACTTAAGTCCAAAGAGTCTGTTGCAAAAGACTGGAAAGCTCTACTATTGAAGTCAACACCACTTCAACTTCCTAAACTATGCCACTTATATCTCTTTCAGAAGCTTTTTTTAAGTATTAATAATGTTGAAGTCTGCAGAACATCTTGTACAAATGTAGTACACCTCAATTTTTTGTACCCTCATTAGTCCAAAAGATACAAAAGAAAAACCTGTGTGTAAGCTAGACCAAACAGCTACCACCAAACTGCATTCAAGGAAATCCTGATCCACACAACCAAGGCAGCTTGTCAACTCACACTAATCACATCTTATTTGGGATTACCCATGGACTGTATTATTCAGAAACTTAAAGAACTACAAAGCAGCCTGATTAGTTGTATTTTTTTTTATTAGGTTTATTATGATTTAGAGTTTCTATTACTCCAGCTGGGTAAACCACATTTGAAAGTAAGTTTAACTGCAGGACTTCAATTTCAGCCAAAATCATTTTTGCATTACTTTATTGTAATATAGATTTAAATTGAACATTTAAAACTTACTTCATTAATAAGCAAGCCAAGCTCAGTAGCTTCAGTGCAGGATGTACTTTATGTAACTGCCGCACATTCAGGTTAGATTGGATGTACATGGAGAAGAGACCGGGCAACTGCACGACTCAGAGGAGAAAGCAAAAGTAAGCACCATTTTACCGAACTAAACAGTTCTCAAGTCAGTGTTCCTTACTGAAAATCAACTCACTTCTGGCTCCAGAGCTGGTCTGGATAATAGCCAAAAGCTATTTCCAGAACATCAGTTTTCTACACTGGCACAAGAAATAGTCTTCAAAGCAACAGGTACTGGACTTTTTTTATTTTTTTTAAGAGACAACCTGTTCTCCTGTGTTTATCAGGTGAATACATGCATTTTTGATCATTCTGGCAGAGGTCAAAGAGCAAACAACAGTTGGGGCTAAATGAAAAACAATCAAAAGTCGCCAAATATTTAAGGTACAAGCAAAAAAACATTAATGCAACCAGTTTAATATCAAAGTCTGCTTTCTTTCAAAGAAAAATGGCACAAATTAAGTAAGAAGCCAGACAAATTTAGTTTTAGATGGTAATAGACTGAATTAATGCTTCAGAGCATTAACAAGATTTATTTCACTGCAAGGAAGGGAAGAAGTAATTTGAACAGGCTCTATATTTGGGCTAGACCAGCAGCACTGCTACAGTCCCTGTGTGCAGAACTGATACCAGTACGATGTCACCTTTACCACGTTAGGAATAAAGTGTGTTAGAAGTTGCAGAGCATAAGCATCTTTCTTGTACAAGCCAGTTAACAAATAAACAGAAGAGCTGAAGAATGGTTCTCACACATGTCCTTTCTGTTCAGGACTCCACCTTTCTTTTAGAACAGAAAAATCCCTCTGCCAATAAATCCTTCAGTCTAATAAATACTAACATATATTCAGATACCATCTTCAAAATCTTTGCTGAAAATGCAGTCTCCAAATGAAAACTAGCTTTATGCAGTATTAATATCTTACATAAACTAAACCTTATGAACTGTAGTTAATAGCAGTAACTGAAATTAATGTATACTGAGTCTTCAAGTGATGTGCAAGTTCAGCTATGTAACACAGGTGGGGGTTGGAGCAGTTCTTACCACTTCGCTTTGGACAGTTCTGACAGCTGTCCATGAACTACAGAGCCTCTCACTACAGTACTGTGCAACTGCTGACATCTTCAAGGACTCTTCGGTGTAAAGAAATGTGATGGAAGCACCACAAGGCAAGGAAATCATGCTCAAGTAGAGAGCCTTGAGTATCTCACACAGCATTGCTGTCTTGCCTTGACAACAGACATCAATGAGAGGACACCAGGGTAAAAAGGGCAAACCTACAGTGAAGTCTGTTTCAAACAGCAAAGATAATACAAAAGAGATCTGACTCTACAAGCACGTAAGCCTAAGTCTTGAAGAGCTGTGTATTAACAGGGAGCTCAAGGTGCCTTAACTTTGCCAGAAACCACAATTTTTTAGTATTGGGAATCTAGCATAGCTACATTTAATCCCAGGATCAGCCTATGCTTCCAGTTAAAGCATGCATACCACCTCACTAAATACCCCTTTCCCAACGTGCAGGTTTGGAGCTTTTCATTTTCTTATTCTTCCTGTGTTATCCCTCTCCAAGGCAGAGATTTAGAGGCCCTAAAAGCCAGAGCTCTCCACCAAAGACTTGCTCCCTCTACGTATAAAAATAGTCAGGACACTCTGAGACTGACATCTGTCCTTCCCCATTCAGAAACAGATTTGCAGCAGATCAGTCTTGATCTCTAGTTCAGTTTTAGATTATGCTTAAGTTACGGCAGCCAGAGTTCAATCCTATGAATGTAAGCTAAACACAAAAAGAAAGCCATTTATCCTTTTAAATTCATGCTTACGGCATGTTTATCCAGAGTTTTATAATCAACTTCCAGTTTTAAATTATTTTCTTAGCACTTCACAGAACCTGCATGTCACTCCCTCCTGAAGGGGACAGCATCACACAGAATCTTGTTTAAGTTAGTCCAAGTTTCCACATGTGACCAGAAGTCTTACTTGTTAGAACACACCCCTTTTCCAACTATTCCCCACATTCCCTCTCCTCCCACCCCTCCCCAGCAATGGGCAATTACTTCACAAGAAATGTAAAATAGGATATGGGTGTACACAAAACCTACCCTTCACTAATACTGAACAGAAAAGCCTATTTTCCAATTACAGGACATTTTTCTCTAAATTTAGGTCAGCACTGGTGCAGTCTGCACTGTGTATGATTACCACAAGGATAATACCAATAAGTACATATATTTTCTCAAACTGATTTAAAAGCCTATGAAGTTAATTGGGGAAAAGTTTAATATTGCTACTTCAGAGCACTAGAACACACAAAGTGAATCCAATAAAGATCCTTGTATTGATTCAATATTAAGTATTAATTGCATGACCATCATAGCACCTCTTTACATTATCACACAATCACCAGAATTATCAACTGCTTTTAAAACTAAAAAGGGTACAGTCCAATATTTATAACTTGCACACTGTTACTATACAGAAACTAGGTGCATGGTACAGTGCTGCAAAAATGGAAGCCTGCAGTTTTGACAAAGATGCCAAGTCATGTTGTAGACAATTTCAGTCAAACTGGCAATACTGTTTAAGCAAATACTCAAAGCAGGAAATAAAGGACAAAAAAAAGAATTCTATAGCCAAATAAACATCTGAAATTTCCTTTCCCTTTAATAATACAAGTAAGGTCACTTTTAGCCTTGGAACAGATACATGTTCACCTATGATGATCTTGCTAACTACTACACAATATCTGATGTCCTCTGCTAAGAATATAGTTTAAGAAAGCCGCAGTTACAAGAGGCATCTAATGTAATATCTAAAATTTCCTTTATGGCATTTATTGAATTCTTTGTCTTAAACAGTGAATATGGAAAGATGGCCTCATGTTTCCTTTTCAATAGTACTCTGAGGATCAAGTGGCTTTCAAGCAGCATGGTGGGTTTGAAATTTTTGCAGTTTAGATCATTCTGTTGCGTTTATGAGTTGGTGAGTCTGTAATGACATCGCCACACTGGGCTGAGGTACGCTTTCTAGTTCCACCATTGTCCAAGTGGAGTGCCATTTCTTCTGATATGAAAGTGTTCAAATCAACATCATGGAGTCCATTTCTCCTTCGACTAGCATTGGAGCCACTGCTCACGTGAGTAGGCGAGCCTGGGGTACTCGAGCGAACACTTATACTAGCCATTGCACCACTAAGACCTGGGGAGAGAGAGAAAAAGGGCTTCAGTCAGACAGCACAGAAAGTTCAGTTCCCACGTGCGCCAGAAAGGATTGCACTCAGCCAAATTCCGCTGAGATCTTAAAGGCACTTCATCCTACTATTTGTACCATTCCAGACCAGAGAACACCTTCTCAGCTTTCAGTCTATGTAATAATCCAGTAATTACCAGAACTGCTTTTTATGACGTTAAAACTGAGTTTATACACCAGGTTGTAACAGCACACTCTGGCAAACATGAACTCCATCAGCATGACATGCTATTCAACACATGGACATACTCAAGAGCAGACTATTTCAATTTAAAGGCTTCACACTGGACCAAGAGTTACATGGCCCTACCAAGGACTTTCCAGTTGAACCGAGTTGGTCTTGTTTCAACAGCACCACCCTGCTCCTTTTCACTCCCTGGAGGAAACTGCAGTATGGCAGCAGACAGGGGTACACCGCAGCTAGTTTATAAACACAAGCTTTATTTCATGGCTAACACTGACAGCCAACACATTAGTATTAGTAAATTCAGAAAGGCACTTAAACAAGCAAGGAAAACCACATGACAATCACCCAAAATTTGTTACCAACAGATCTGATACAAATCACTATCACAGGTACCCTGCAAGTACTTTGGTTTGTGTTCAGGTTAATAGTGTTTGATTCAAATTGAAGTTTATTTCTTGTAGAAACAAGGCCATAAAAAGACAACCATGAACTTCATACCAATTTAAACTCTGCCTTCTGTAACATTACAGTTTTACAAAAGTGGGACATTCCAAAACATAAGTTTAGTAAGGACTAGTACATGGAAGCCTAACTACTCTTCTTAATTTGCAATTCAGGCTGCATTTGGAGATAAACAGGAGCTCAGAGATAAGACAAACATCTTTGCTATCGTAACTTCTTCAAATCTGTGTATCAGTAGGAAAGTACAAAAACATCTGTTGGCCCTAGAAAAGATAAAGAACAGAAGACAATAGATCTGCGTATTTTTCAAACAGTAAGAACAAGGAAATGTTAAAACTGTCCAGGAAGATTCCAGTCTCAGTAACCTTCAAAATCTTAAGAGCTCTTCTCTCCAGTCTCAAACATTCTATAGCTCTGTACAGCCATCATAAATCTTGTGTGTGCAAAGTCATTTAATTCACATCTCCATATACTGTCAAGTAAGCAGCCAAAAATCACTGACTGACAAGTGAAGACTAGCAAAACCCGATCCACCAGCTGTTGGCAGGCCAAACAGGCAACTTCAGAGGCTCTGGGAAGAGAGGACTGCTAGAGCTATGACATCAGTCACCAGAAACCTCAGTTAGAAGCTGAAGTCTAAAGCCATCTGCAGCAATGGCAGGTTAACACACAAGTCAGGATGGAGCAGGCCAACAAACTTCACTCTATTGAACATCACTGAACATTTAAAGCTTTGAACTTGTAACAGCCCAGGAAATACTTTTACACAGATCTGGCATTATACAACAACCAGTAGAAACAGACACTAATCACTAATGCTTTCTTAGGGCTTTTGCTTACAGCTCTAAGTGGTGTTCAAACAGGGCTCAGAAGCATGGTCTGAACTCTGAGAGTCACCCTGCAGATTTTATTAATAGCAAAATCATCTTTCATTCACAATGGCAGTATTTAAACAGCAGAAGCTGTTTTAGTGTAACAGTAACTCAGAAATGAGGTTTGTGACAGTACTCTCAGGACTAAGGTCAAACTTAGATTCAAAACCATTAGGAAAAGAATTTCCCATGCATCTACCCAAGAAAGTAAAGCAGCTACTTGATGACAGATGTATGAGAAAAAGCCAATTCAGATACCATAACTTGGATAAACTACCAACATGCACAATTTGGGCAGGTAACAAATCACTTCACAATTCAAAGACATCAGTAGTTTAATTTCAACTGGCATGACATACATTAGAAAAAAACATTAATTCATCCTGTACATTTAAATTGGAAAAAATCTGACAGCATACAGGTGACATTTTTTCAAATCCAAACTGATTGTAGAGATTTCCCCCCACATCACTATTCCAAGCAAAATTGCTGTGACCACACAAGTTCAGTGTCATTACTTACACTCAAGAGTCAACAATTTACATCACTTATCAGTCATTTACTGTTATACAACTCATACCAAATGAGCAACATAGTAATTCAGTTTTATCATGACATCTTTTTATTACGTCTAGTGCCCAAGTAAGGGGAGAAAAATTATTCTAAATAAACCCCAAAACTGACCTGTGATGTGAAAATACATTTTTTGGCACCACTCAAGAACTATGTTTTTAAGTGGAGCCTTTTCAAGTAACAAGCATTCTTTAAAATAGTAGATACAGTTAAAAGATGCACGTGTAATACGCTGTAGCATATTCTAAACCAGACTGCCAAAGTTCACAAGCAATGCCTAAAGCAGTCACTGACTTCTCAGTATCTAGGTAATACTGAATCACTGTGCATTTAAATACACAAACAACCTTCAGGAGATAATTAGAAGTTCAAATCTTCAATACAACTTGGTGTCTAAGACAGGAGAGTAGCTTTGAATTAATTTCTACAGATCACAATACAAGGATATTGCATCACAGCACGGACTTTGAGCTACAGGTTAATCTTGCACCTCACACAGGTATTTAGTACTAGCAAGAGTCATGACTGGGTACAGTGACAGACTGAGTGACAACCTGGGATTGGTTCCTGGCAGTTAACCAGATTACACAGCACTGCCCATCCATCCAGGAGAGCAGAACTGCCAAATGAAACACCCAGATTAGTTTAGGATTGGCTAATTGCACTAACATGGAAGAGTCAAAGCAAACTCAAGGCATGCATTCAAATATCAAGATGCCACTTCATGGAACCAACGTATCTGAGAACAATCTGCAATGCTCAAAGAATCTACTTTTGGTCAACAGGGAAAAGAGTTACTTTTTTTCTTGGGAAGCTGTGGCAAGGCAGAGGAAATCTCAGAAAAACCATTTACTGTGAATTATTCTGCGTTTAAGCTTTCAGTGGACTCAGAGTTCTTCCCAAAGCATTTAAACCAATAACTGACACTAGGAAGTGGTAAGATGACATGACTGTCAGCAAACACCATTTCCCAACCTCAAATTTCTGTATTGTGATTAACACGGCCTAACCATAGATACATAAGTTTTGTCTATACAGCAAGACCAGAGATCCAAACAGCTGCTAAAGTGGCTTAACTTTTCCCACAATCTCATGACCACCTCTGAAGTCTCCCACTCCTTTCTACCAGGGACATCTCCTTTATTATCAGAGGCCATTAAGAAAGCACACATGGCTCTTAACCCCTTTTTAAACTGGAAAGGTTTGAAGTGTAAGGCATATCTCAAATATTTTGCAGTACCTAGTACATTCTCATTCCTGTCATATCTTTCAGTTACCAACAGTATGACATTTCATAAAAAATAATTTTACAAAAAGTTATATTCTGAAGGTCTTATAGTACTATTAGAAAGAGCTGTGACCAATACTGGCCAATTTATAACTAAGTACACTCCAAAACTATCAAGATATTAGAATCTTGACTGAAAGTATATTTCATGGATTACAAAATACTTAAAACTGTCAACTCAAAATTAGCAAGTTTATCACCACTAGCCTAACAAACTGTAAATGCAGTTTCATCTGCACTACAACCACATCCATGTAGGACTTATTCAGGTCACTACCACAGCATAACATACTGGGTAGCTACTGTTCAGTATAGTAATAGTATTAACTATTGTTTTCAAGAAGTTTTAATCAGGAAGTATCAAAAGGAACATTCACGCTTAGATAAGTGTGACTAAAGCAGGAATTAGTTAATAACCCCAGATAAATACATGCACAGAGATCCTTGTCACTATATGTCATATTCACCCTTTCACAGTTCTGGCTCAAAGAGCAAGTTTTAGCAGCACATACCAATACATAATTCCATCACAGCTATATATACACACAACCTTTAAATTAAACTATGTCAGACCAATCTGAACTCTGTTCTCCCATCCCCTCTTTTACCAACTACTGCTTCTCCACTCTGCTAAGTGCTCCTGTTTTAAACTGCACTTTAATATCTTGAGAAGCAAATATCAGGGCCTAGTGGAAATTCAGGCTCTTAAGGGGCCAGGCCACCCAATTGTACATGCAAGCGTTCCTCCCTACCCCAAAGAGACCAAATCACATGAATGATATACATCAACATTAAAGCTAAGGAGAAAAAATTCTCTCACTGTACTGCTGCCCTACTTTTTTCCCAAATTCACCTAATTTTTGGTTAAGAATGCTCAAGTCAAATGCATTTCAACATTACCTTTCCAAGCTTGCTTCTTCCCCCTCCTCAATCACAGAATTTTCTCACATTATGCTGGGAGAGTGGTCTGTGAAACATGGAGCACATCCCACAGTAAAGAACATGGGCTTGCACAAGACTTGGTATGCCAGCTACAGCCAGGCACAAAGTGGCCTAGCACGTGGCAGCGTTTGGGAATCTTGTACTATTAGCTCAGATTGATGTAATTCTGTCATCTGAAACTCATCTCTTACAGAACTGAAAATGTCAATACATATCCAGAGAGTAGGTGAAGATACCTTCCCTAGCTGCAGTCACATTTCAGGGGCTAACGGAAGTTAAAAACCCAACTGCCTAACTGAGATGTTGCACAATAAAGGTAGTTATTATCTTCTACTACCACATCTTAAAACACCAAGCATCGGACTGATGTTTCATTGAAGTTTCAGAAAAACGCACTGGCACTTCAGAGTAAAACATCATGTGTTACCTTGAGGTAACTACTCAGGTTTTCTAAAAGGCTTGAGCTTCTTTTCAAATATTCACAGTTCACGTTGCCAGCCATGCTTTATTTCAAAGGTTACCCATCAGCGTGCTAACAATGAAAAGCTGATAAGAAGGGAAAAGATTTTGTTTCCTAGAGTTTACTCTCTCAAGAGTGAGGTTCCAAAGTCTCATTCCCACTAAGTAACACTAAAGATTTCAGTAACAACTGCAGAGCAGAGGTGCCACGGAGTTAAAAGGGAGATCACATACACCTTAAACAGTCTCATGTTTAATTTTTTGTCATGATAATTTTGCTTTTAGCTACTATAACAAGTTCTTCCCTACTGTTCTGCTTTCAAGACAAGTTTTCTTGTAGTAGAAAGACTTGATAATCAGTATCACAAGATTAAATTCTGGGTTCAACATCCCCAGCTTTTCTCAAAAAAACTGCCAATGATCTTGCAGAGATAAAATGTAAGTCAGAGGTTACAGGGTTGGAGACAGAAGAAGCAAGGCTAAAAAACCAATTTTAACATAATTCTTTTCAGATGAAGCATACAGTTCAAAGACTGTACTGATACCTAAAGGATGCTATTCTCTAATGTTTTAGTCTAGGGCATACACTTAGAATTGTGTTTGATGTTCCAGGAAATACTGAATTATTAGCTATTTTGTTACCACTGCTTCTGTCAAAATTTTCAGATGTGCTTATGATGCATTTAGGGGTTACATGATGAAAAAACAGGCATTTTCCACCATCAAAGGAGAAGATCAGCAAGTTATAATGCCATGGTCTTTAGACATGTATTAGTACCTATTTCTGAGAAGTCAATACACCAACTCTGCTTCCACTAAGCTTTACTTGGTGCCACAGGCTATTCATACCTATCCCTGCTTCACTAAAAGAGGTCTTGCTGTGAGCAGCAAAGTTTTAGCATTGTCCCTCAAATCTAATTCAACCCATCCACATGATCAATAAAGAAATACTCTATTCCCACCAAGAAGCCACCCAGCACAAAACAGCCTCACTCCTTTACATGCCAGTTGGAAACTCCCCCCAAAACCTCGGTGCCTGGACTGTTCCTCACCACCATCAGGTTCTCATGTTCCCTCATAGAAGCAGCACTTTCAAACAATGTGTCAAAAATTATGATAAGCACAGGCCTAATGAGGACAATTTACACACACCTCAAGATCCTTGGCAGGTTTCAAAACCAAAACACAGTTTTGAGAAGCCCTACGATAAATAGGAAATGAGTTCATGAGATTGCTTAATCACAACTTCCTTAATGTTAAAGTAAAAAAAAAAAAGGGGAGAAGCTGGAGAAATGCAGACATTGTAGGCAATAACCAAAAACAGTTATGAGGCCCAATATAAGCCTAGTCACTAAAGGACTAGCACAAAAGCATTTGTATCAAGGACCAGACTGAAACTGATATCAGGAGAACCTAATCCAAAAGGTGACTGACATGTAATCTTGTCAACCAGCTGATGAAGGGGAAAAGTACATTTTGAGCCCCTGCAGTGCCACTATAGGGCACAGAATTTCCCCATGACCCTGCAATGCATTATGAAATATGGAAAACTTTATGCATTGTTGTTCAGATCCTCAAGCTATAGAGAAGTGATTTCCGTAAACCACCTCTGTACAAAGCAGATGCTAGGAAATGATACACAGACACAAAAAGAACCATATTACCAATAAAAATGCATCTGAGTTTACTCAGACAGCTCATTGTGCTGAAGTGAGTCTACACCTAAGCTTCCTCTCACCTGTGATTAAGCCTTTACAGTTAAATCCAACTCCACAGATTGAACTATATTTCCAGAAAATCGTTTTTACAAGGGTGTTTATCACAGCGAGAGCCAGCTTCTGCAGTTGTTCTCATTAATTTCATCTACACTGAGTAAGCAACAGGGGTGCACAGAATTCCCTAGCCCGCTTCCAGTACAAAATCGGAAACTGCCAAACCGACATGACCGGGTGGAAGCATGTTTGGTTTAAATGGCAACAGGGTAGCAAACAGTACCAGACTTAAGCTGTCACCTAGATAGTAACAGTGTCTGGATAGTGTATCTTGAAAAACCACCACAGCACAGCAAAAGCAAAGACTGCATTTTCGGGAATTCACTCTTCTAATTAAGTCATCAATTCTACCGCCCACTGAGAATACCCAGACAGCAAAAATTTCATTTAGGTTGCACTTCTAGATAGCTTAATTTTTTACTTTTAGAATGGTCTAGGGTTTGCACCTCAAGATATCTGCTATACTTTTGAATTTTAGAAGGCATAAAAGCCAGAGGTGAACTGCCTCATCTCGCCTCAAGAACAATTTAAAGCGCATTTATCTATCACTCATTAAATCATAATCCAATACAGAATAAGCTACTGAATATTCACATCTGAAAAGACATACACCACCAACATTGCTGGTGATGGCAAGGAAGGCAACTTAGTATGACACTGGAAGACACGTAAATCTGAAAGTGAACTAGAACAAACTTCAGAACAGGACTCTTTCAAAAATGTGTAAGTGTAACACCCTTTCCAGGGTGTTTTAAAGTAGAATGCTAAACTGCATTATCCAGTGCCTAACAAAGGTACTAGAGACCTAGAGACAGAAGCTTCAGACATCAGTTTCCCTCCCCAAGCCTCCAACAACTTGCTAGTAGTCAAATCTTAATATTTAACTAGTTGCCAGCATAGTATTACCATTTTCCAAGAATTCTGTTTACTTTAGCATTGGTATGAATGCCAAGTCTCTTCATGCTTCAAAAAGACTACCAAGACTTGATATTTAACTGTTGAGTTCACAGCTGTGGAATATTACAGACCCAAATTTCATTTTTATTCAATACCTTTTCTTCATTTAAAATACTCAACTATACAAATTTTTAGCAGCAAATACATGCCTTATACATGCAACAGCTCCCTTAAAGAATGAAGGGGATACCTTCAGCTGGAACACCAGGTACATGACACATTATGATATGTCAAACATGCTTTAAGAACCCCCACCCAATTTTAACCAAGTAGTATTGAAAAAGTGACTGTTACCATGCAGAGCTATGGCTTCACGGAAGGGTTGCAAATCAGTCTCTACAGATGAGCTAGTTTCTGTTGAAGTAGCTCGGTTAGGGGATACTACAGTCAGTCTTGGGGGAGCTCTAGAATTTCTTGGAGGAGGGACTTTTCCACAAAGGAAGCTGATCAAGTCTTCTCTTCGAATAGTTCTTCTGCGTTTTTTAACCCAGGCTAACACATCCTTATTCCGACGCTGATAGCCAATCTGAATTCCTAAATCAAAGCTTCGCTGGTGGGCATCCACACTTTCTGCAAGAAGACAGAAAAAAGTTCTCTTAGTGTTACACAGCAATGTATAGCATGGCACAGCACTGATGTGGCTTCCTGTCAGCCATGGGAAAGAAGAAACGTCTACATCTTCTACAGGTTGCACCATAAGGCAGCACCAAGGTGGCTGCAGCAGCAAAAGAGGAGTTCCATTAAACCTAAAGAGAGTATTAGCCAAAACATTCCATCCTCTTTACAAGTCAGATAGTCAACAGCAACTCCAGCACCACTTAAATAGCATTTACTATACTTCACTATAGGTCAACACTACAGCACTGTTTATTTACATTAAAAACACAGAGCTTGTCAGTCTGAGGAAAATACTTAAATCAATGGACAACAGACTTAAAACACACAAAGTGCATCAATACGGCCAAGAAGCCCCAACATAAGAAAGGAGTAACTGCTTTTCTTCACTCTGACAGGTAAGGAATTGCCCGAAAATTCAGATTTCTTTCAAGTTCTTCTATTTTCAGCTGAATTTCAATTGCAGAGGCAATTCATAGGCCATAGTTTTGAAACTAGCTAGAACACAGCTGTCCCCAGTGCCTTTCAGTTAGGCAACATACTACTTAGAAAGGGAGGCTAAGAAAGTTTCCTTCCCCATTTAGGATCCCATTGCAATTTTTGATATACAAAAGCTTTAAACACACTATTTGCAATAAATCCTACTACAAAACGCAATTTCACTCTCTGTTGATGTAACTAGTCACCTGTGCCCATCAGTTATAACTGTGCCTCCAAAAGACTTAAATGCCATGTATTAAGTTGCTTTCAAACTTTGGGATTGTATTTCTGGCTACCAGTTTGAGTAAGTTTCAAACCACAGTAACAGGTGGGACAAATCCCGTTCACTACATAATTATGCTCATCTTGTTTGTCATACATTTGCTATTAGAGCTTTGACAACAGCTATTTCAGTTTCATGTAAACTACTGTTGTTGCTCTTGCTCCTTAAAAGACATCAGTGTGTCCACTCTGATTCCGTTTACTTGAATTCCATACATTTTTTTCAGTGTGGCAAAGCTGATTTAAACAGCATTTTATACTCTTGTTTTATTAATGAAGTCCAAGCAAAAGCCATTTGCCCATAACATGAAGGTATTTCTTTAAGAACAGCTACCCCAAGATACTGGTTTACAAACAGTGACATACACATCTAATGTAGCTTTCTCACACTCCAGAACCCAAAAAGAACCACTATTTAATGCTATTTTTGGACTTATATTCTAAGGCACCACTGCACAGTCCATAAAAGACAGCACTGAAATCTATACTACCAAAGAGCAGCACTTCAAACCTAACACAACAGACCAAAACCACCTCTGAGCTGAGTTAAATCTTGGCACTTTTGGAATATAAACTAAACAGGTACACGAAGTACACTTAACCTGTTACTTTTATCCACTCTAAGAGTATTTTGCCTGTACTACTTAGTAATCTAAAGGCTACATTTACAAATGCTAATTCCTCCAAAAGCAATGGCAACAAGAGAGATTATTCCTCCTGCCATTTTATACCCACAGCAGCCCAGACTCCAATGCACTGGCAGTAAAAGCTGCCCAAACATTCTGGAGCCAACTTGGAAAGTGAAAATATTCCTTTAATCACTTCCTGAAATACCAGGAGTGTCCTTCTGAGGCTTGGAGGCAAACTTTACGTCAATACCCTGCTTTCTCTGTGTATGGGAATGCTTTACAAAGTGCTAACTGCGAACTAGGTATGAGGTCAAACACAGAAGATAACAGCCCAGAGAAGTTTCAAGCATCATTACCCTGGGAAGGTTAGATTTTTATGGTAAAAGCCACAACTACTTTGTTTACAAAGTTAAGCTGGCAAAACCTAAGCAGTCAAGCTGCATATATTCTGAAATTATCAAGTCCAAATTAACATTAGAAAATATTCAGGGTTTTTTAATAAAAAAAAGGTAAATTGTAGGCTCAGAAGTCTTATTCTAACATATACCTAAAACTTTCCACAGTGGCCTCAAGTTCTAAATCCTACATTACAAGCCATGCCTTCACTTTTGTAGTGCAATCTGGAAGATAATCAAGTGCCTTGAATGCAGCCTCTATCACCAGCACCAGAAATTCAGGACATAAGACCATCAGTGTGGTGTGATATTAAACTTCTAATCTATATTCAGAGGAAATGCTGACATTCAAGACATCATGGCATTCTCATTATGCACCATTCCTCAGGTTGCTCTTGTTAAAAAGATGATGCCTCAAAAATCCAAGTATTTATCAGATCAGAAACTAGCTGACAAGGCAAGAGGCAGTATGTGGTGTTCAGTTCACCACACCAAGTATTCCTCCAGTGTTTTGACAGAGTCCTCCAAAACAAACAGTACTGAGAATGTGAAAAACAGGAGGTTTTTTTTAAGAGCCATGTTCATCACTAGGGAAAGGAAGTTCACAGTAAGAGACTCCAACTTGTCAGATATGACAGTGTTTAGTTGGTTCTACCATGTTCTCACCAAATTTCTACTGACTTGCAAGTTAACTGAAAATTGGAAGATAGCATTCCTGAGTAAGTCAGGTACTCTAGCACTTTAAGATCTGTTTGAAGAAAACATTTGTTTCAGGTGCTGGTTTTTGAAAGATTACATTACACCTGCCTAAAGTCAGCTTCCAACTTAAATTCTAGTTTCCCAGACCACCTACTCTTCAGTTAATCACATCATTGCCAACAAAAATGAGGGCTCATTTTGCCTGGAGTACAAGTAATCAAACAGAAATAAACAGCCTAAGTCTTCATACTAAAGATGCTGTAAGAGAGAACCATGCCATTTTTAAAGACAGACTGTAATTACTCCAGACAATTTATTAACACTACTGCTGCTACTCTACCACCATGCTCAAATGACTAGTGTCCCCAGCCACGTTCTAGTGACCCACTCCCTCAGGCCAGGACCTCCCCGTTCTGAGATGCTGCCCCTTTACATGACCTGACACACACACACAGAGCATTCAAACGCACTTTCTGCAGGAGCCAAGTCTTTGGCAGTGAGGGTTGTGCACCTACATTTCCTCCTTGCTCTGTCCACATCTGTCAGAAACCTGATCACCCATCACAAACACGTCAAGTTCAACCACTTAAAGCAAATCCAAAATGACAAAACTGGAGGCAAATGAAGGAACATACAGATAGAACTACAGATAATGCCGTACAGATCAATAAAACAAACAAACAAAAAAAAAACCTCAAGTGAAAAAAATCAAACTACAAGCCAGAAAAACAAACATCTGGAACTTTAAAGCACTTCCCTTCCTTGGAATGGAAGGCAGTAACAATGGGAATCACAATGTGCCAATTTCAGCTTTCCCTGATATATGTCATTTTAGCACAACCTTTTAAACCAAAAACCACTGAATGATCCTTCTGCAGGCAAGAATTCCAGTGACAACCCAAAGAACTGCAGAGTTCAGAAACACCCAGTAAACCAGCACTAAAGCACAGCCACATGCAGAGCACACTCCTATCAAAGTTCTGGCTAACATTGCCTTTTTACAGCCATGCTGGACACAGCCATAATGACATTCTAGTGCTTAAAATAAACTGGGAGGCTTACTTAAGAAGCCTCACTGCCACAAGAAGATAAAACTTTGTCACATAACATCTATGCAGAATTTTATCAACACTAAACCCAACTTTGCTTCACCACAAAAGCGAAGGCATTATACTGACACCCCAACATCTAACACACCTAGAATATACACAACGCAGGGAATTTCAGTACTGTTTAATAAACCATTGTACGTTTCCCTTGAATACACAAGAAACAGATACATATTAAAGACACCCTTTTTCAAGGGTCTCAAAGTAAAACAGCTTTAAAGTTTATGAGTCACTGACATGAGGTAATAGAAAAGATTCAGCTACCGTCAGCTAAAGTGGCCCAGGGAAAACCTGCAAGATTCAGGAAGCAGTCTCGGGTTAGATTTTATCAGGGTGAATAAGAGACATTAACAGGCCCTACTTATGAGTAAGCCGGGGCAGGAGGCAGACTGGGGCCCAGCTCGGCGGGGAGGGCTGCCGGGGCAGCGGTGGGGGCAGCCCCTTACCTTTGTAGAGGTTGGTGACCGCAGTGGCGGCGTTCTGGAAGGGGACCCAGAGGGAGAGCCCCGGCTGCTGGCACACCCGGTCTGCAGGGAGGGAAGGACACACGCTGTTTATTTTGGAGTCACCCGCTCCGAACGGCCATGTTAGGTTTCGCCATTTTGTTCCACCTTCCGGAGGCAGCTCCGGATCGGGGCCGAGCGGGGCGGGCGGGCAGCGGCCCGGCCGGGGCAGCGGGCGCGGTGCCCCCAGCGCGGCGGGGAGCGCCCGGCCGCCCCCGCCCCGGCCCCGCCGCACAATGAGCCCGGCCCCTCTCTTCGCCATTTTGTCGGAGTC